>OMLP01005899.1:20540-53002 GCA_900302685.1 Spondyliosoma cantharus | reverse complement strand
TAAAACACATATATACAACATATATATATATATATATATATATATATATATATATATATATATATATATATATATATATATATATATATATATATATATATAAATAGATAAAATACTTATTTTTGGATGATAAAGTGCATGTTGATTTGCAAAAACAAATGACAAGTAAGCATCAAGTGAGTAAAACCACAGACAGGTAAATCACTGAATATTTTGTATAGATAAAACAACAACATGACAATACAATTTCAAATTTTACATGTGTTAACACGTTTCACTATACTGGAATGCGCTAAAAGCGATTTTCACCAAAGCAGTTAGTCTCCAAGCTGTTGAAATGTTGTCAAAAATGGAAAGTGTTGCACATCATGATTGATGTCCAAGCACAGTGTGCCTCCTCCAGTGGCATCATGTCAGCCCCCTCTGTGTATCTTCTTTCAGACTGAAACACTGTGTAGATATGGCTCCCAAAATAAAATGAGACCCAGCAAAGAGTTATGGGGGCAGCTGGAGAAGGGCTGGTAAAATATGGATGATTTCTAACTATAAAGATACTGATATCTCAATATGAGTGACGGAAACATTCATGGTGTTGGTTTCAGGATGGTTGGACAGCCCTGTTTGGGTAGCACTGGAGAGACACTGGGTCGAGTTGCAAACTATTAGCATTCCTCTGGATCGGGGCTGTAAGACGGGCTGGGAAGAGGCTGCAGCGCCTTGCCCTTTGCACCGACGGGACAGGGACCGATGTGAAGGAGGCCAGGGTGGAGAATAACAGAGGAAGTGAGAAGACACTGATGGTGGAGATAAAGGATGGATACAGAATGGATGAGACAGGGTGCACAGGTGGAGAGAAAAAAAGAGAGAAAAACATTTTTTATCAGCTGTCTATCCAATCTAAATGTAGTTATCAATCCAAATTTGATCGTTTAAAAGTAGATGAAATAATTATTCATTCAACTTGTATTGGAACTTTGCTTTGATTTTGGGGTGAAAATCTATAACAACAAATCGGGTGAAATTCGAAGAGGAAGTGTGAAGAGGACTTTTTTTTTACTTGCCTTGTAGGGACTTACTTGTCTCCTCTTACTCCAGGGCATAATCAACAGGCCTTAAGTGTTTGGGCCCCTTTTTTTCTCTTCACTTTCTTCGACTGGAGGCGTTTTTCTGAGCTATCAACAAAACAAGAAAACCGCGTTTACTGTAAACTCAGGTGATCAGCATGTGGTCTCGTAGCAGGAAACTTGTAGATGTAAGGAGATCAAATCAAGGTGAAAACATGTGGTCGCCGAAAAACTGGGGTGCAAATTGCAAACCACGCTTCGGCAAGAGTGGAGCCAGCTGTGAGAAGCCATATTTGAGGAGGGCTGTAGAGTGGTGGATCTCGTAGCACTCCGTGTCATTATGAAACCTGTTTTAACTAATGAGATACATTATCGTTAATCACCTGCTCATTAGGAGCGACGTGTTGAAGAGAGACTCAGCGATGACATGTGCACACTGACACACGCATACACACCTCTGCAGTGGCGTACACACACAAAACATCCTCTAATCTCTGTGGCTTCGAGGCGTCTCACTGATTCCCTGCTCCTGAGCCGACACGCAGTTAGAAAACTTAACAGTATGCATGCCGTGACCGTAGATTCCTCACTCGGTGCACGCTTCTCAGCTTCAAGGCAGCTTAGGTGGTCACTTTCCCCAGGCGAGAGGTACCCTACCCTGGGTTAAGGATTCAGAGATTCTGGTTAATGACACCCAAGCCTCCACCTTCCTCCCCTGACGCCATTAGAACCTCATTTTAAAGGAGAGTGATGGGCCAGACTCGCAGGGTTATCTGGCCTATCTTTTAATCATAAATGAGACCCCTCCCTCTTCTTCCTCCCCCTCTTTACCTCTCTATATCTACCTCCCTCGCTCTTCCCCGCTGCCCTCTCCCTCTCCCTCTGTGGGTTGGGGAAAGTGCTGTCTCAGCGTTCTCCTCTTTTTCTCCCCGCCCTCCACCGCTTCCTGTTCTGTCTTTATGCTTTTCCAGCCCATCGCTGATCAGGGGCATCAGTTCCACCGGGGTGACTCCTTCACCGTCACTTAGGAGCTGCAGAGGCCTCTTCTGTCCGAGAAAAAACGGGGGAGATGGAGGGAAAGAGGGAGGGTTGAAGGGGGGGTAGAGAGGTAAAAAGAGGGTCATGCCAATGACAGGAGGCATAAAATGGCTCCTATAGGCTTCTTAAAAGTCTAGCTTTAAAGTGGAGGATCTTATAGTTGCCAGTCCTGCGACACTCTCCTAAAACATTATCTTTATCCAACGGTACCATGCTATAAACACCCTCTATCTCAGCAGTCTATTACCTCAGCAGTGTGTGCAATATTTCACAAAACATTTTTTTATACACTCTCTCTCACACACATATATATACATACCCTTTATACTTCTCTGTGGACTGTTAATTTTATGTACAAGAAATTGAAAAATATATGCCTGTGCTTGCAAACTTTTGGAAGAGTTGGTAAAAAAAAAAAAGAAAAAAAAAGAAAATGTGATGATGCATGTTCACCTGCAGGCTCCGGCGATGATTTCCAGTCCTCATCACCATACGCGCACACACACACAACATTTCACACACCACCACCACCACCTCAGTGCCCCCTTCCCTTCAGTCATTGTCTACCTCTGCAGTCCTGCAGGGGGTAAACGTCAAACTCTCCAAATTGGATGAAACATTATGGGAAATATTATGAGGCAGCCTGCTGGTGTGATGGCTAGGGGCTTCTGGTTAATTGAGTTGTTGCCCGCGCTGCATACTGAACAGGACCCGAGGATGGCGGACGAGTCGGTTGGGACACTGGCTTCTTTTTTCTTTTCTTTTTTTTTTTTGAAGGCATTTCATCTTTATTGGTTAATGTGCAGCCGAGATGGAGAAAGGCCAGATGGAAGAGGAAAAGGAAAAGCGGACTTCCCAGGATTTTTATCTGTCTAATATGTCAATCACCAAATTTTCAGAATACTAAACAGCTGTAACATCATTATTTTTTATGTTGAATGTTTTGGAAGTAAGGAGGAAAAATCTCCATACTTTTACCCAAACTATTTGATACATTACAATTACATCATGCCAAAAGTCCCCCCGCAACTTTCGAGCCGTGCCTCCAAAACTTTCTCTGCCAGAGCCACTGAATAATTTCGCCTCTTTAAGCCTGACACGCAGAAATCTTTTATCCACAATATTAGTCGGAAAAGGAAGACAGAACTGAAATTTTAAAGAGAAGGAGGGGAAAAAAAAGTAAAGTGAAGTACTTTTGATCATCGCTGCGACAAGGCTGAGAAGTAACATTTAGTCATTAATGTCAAAGCAGATATATATCCCAGGATTTATATATTAGCATTAAGAGAAGCCTATTAGTAATGTGGCTCATCCTTATTCGGGGTCAGTGCCAATGAGTAATAATCTTATGCAAATATATTCTGCCGGGGAATTTTTCTGATGATTACTATATGCAGATTCAGCCCAGTCTCTTTCCAGTGGGCCTGAAATGAGCAAAAACTGAGATATCCATACATTGTTCATGATTAGACGAAGATGAAGGAAGCTGAACTGCATATCAAGTTTTACATCATTAAGAAAACATAGTTTCAGTTTTACTACCGGCCGTAATTTTATTTCAGAGGCTCGCTATATGTTTCTGATCTGTAGTGTATGTACATGAGAGCAAACTTAAAGACATCCAGATCCCACCGAAGCTCAAAATATGGATCAAACATGTAAACAACACAAATGTAAAAAAAAAACCTATTTAAAGCTTTGCAATACACTTGAAAGGCAGACTTAGTACTACGCATACCCATGTCACATGTGAAATGTGTATGTTCACATGTGAAAATTTCACTTTTTCACATGTGGATTCGAATTTCAGTGTCAAAACATGCCACACGAAACCAACTGAAAAATGCTCCCTTAGATGTGAATCAAACATGTTCACATATTTTCACACGTGATCGGCCATAGAAAATGTACGGACAAGAAATGCACGTGTTTATATGTTGATATCTGGCTTTCTTTTTTTTCACATGTGTATTAGAATTTTCCACACATGTCACAGTTCAGAAGAACAAAGCCAGAGAGAAGAGGTAGAAATCTGGAATTGGATACAACACATACAGAAAAGTTTATGTCATTCTGAAAATTCAACAAAAAACAAATACATTTTTTGATGCTCGTGCCAAATAACTACACTGGTACCATACAGTATGTACATGTGCCTTTTTGCAAGAAACAAAATAATCTTCTGAACCATCACTACATGCAGTCTTTAAATCTTTTATAAGCTCACTAGTGCTCTGATTTTCCCGGCACAGTAACGTCAGGTTCATTAACTACTTCGAGATACAGTGTATAATTCAAAGTGTTTATCTTTAATGTAAAATGAGGCTGGGAACTTGCAAATGTCCACTGATACGACCCCGTCCTCGTGGTGGTGTTCACTGTCTCCTCTCAGACTGTGTGGGAAGTGCGAGTTTCCAGGAGGCTACTTCATCAACACTTCTCGGTGGGTCAGTGTCCTTCGTTGCAGAGCACATCAATTCAGGGGGGACATCGATCACAGCCGCCTCTCGTCACATTGACCAGCTCATTAGCTGGACTTAATATACGCCGAGGGAGCTCTGAGGCCTGCGTGTCAGTCCTGCACTCTGGAAGAAGCTGGCTTTCGAGATGTAGACATTTAGGATACAACTTGTACAAGGCAGAGAATAGTGGAATGATAGAGCACAGGCAGTTGATCTAAGATTTGAGTTTTCTGTCTTTTCTGTCTATATTTTCTGTGCTTAAATCTATGTTCTGTGATCGAGTTGAAGAGAAGTATATCTGTTTCAACTGCTACATAAGAACTACCAAAGAAATGACACTGATACTGGACAATTCAGCACCGCAGGATAACATCTGATATCAATTTTCAGTAACAATGCAAGGAGAAGTGTGCCCTTCATTTAGCAAGGTACAAAATAAAGTCAGGCGTGGCGGATGGTTTCTTGGCACATCTGATTTCATGCAGGAGAATTATTGTTTGCCACAGTAACCATCTTTTCTTAACCTCAACCAACTTTCAAAATTCTGGGGATTGTTACGGTGTGTTCACAAACATCTGCTGCTAACACTGGCAGGTTATTTGCATTACAGTCAACCAAATCAGACAATGTGTAATCCATTCTGTCTGTTGCTGTAGCTTCTTGTTTCGCGGAGGACGTCAACTGAGTAAGCGGTCCTTCATTGTGGCACAGTCGTGTGCACACTGTTAAAAGAATGTAGTCACTCGTGGCTCAAACATCCTCCGAATGTGATCTTAGTGACCGGATCTCAAATGCCTCTCAATGCTTCATGGGAGTCGTCACACCTGTCCACTTGCGATTGGATCACTCGGATGTTAATACCGGCTCTAAAGAGGGCAGAGAAAGTGAAATCCCCATGTCAAAGGCTGGCAGAGTTGTCTGGAGTTCTCAGCAGAAAATGAAAATGAGACAACATTTTTGAGGATGAAAAGACCATGTGGAGAACAACATTTTCTTTATGATCACAAACAGTATTTAGCATTTCATGGCCTCAGAAAGCTGTGTGTGTACCATGGCCTTCGAAGATAAAACAAAGCTTCTTCCCACGGGTGTAAACATCCACTCCAGAGCAAACCAGAGTGCCCCAGCTGACTGCTCGCCTTGTCAGCCCGGCCCACTCACAGATGAGGGCCACATTGTGCCTATTGTCTGTCTAAACGGTGGCTTCAGACAGGAGAAAAGGGGCAAACTTGTGTAAACAAGCTCCAGCTTTAGCATCTCAATGTCACCGCATGGGTGTCTGGTGCTAAGCACTGCGTTGTGCCTGTTGGCATCATGCATTCTTGCCTGGGCAAACTTTGGACACAGTCCTGCCCTCGACTCCTTCTGAAGAAAGAAACTGTGATGTCAGAAGAGGACAGTACATTTCAGAGGAAAGATTATCTCACATAAAACTTCCTCAGGTGTTATTCATCTGGGAAACCGATCAGAGATAAACCACAGCAAAGTGTATTGAACTCTTGGTGCCCAGAGCAGCTGACAGTGTCGGCCCAGTGAGTTGTTTACCTGACTGGAGGCTACCACATGGAAGGATATTCAGAGTCTTCCTGGAGGATTTTACCATCACTATAGTGCCCCATTCGCTTCCCTTCTTCCCTCTTATTTGTATCCATTAGGTTGCTGTCGCGTTGTGTTTTGCATTGAGCAGATAAGAAGCACGGATAACACAGATCGTTCTGCTTTAGTGCTGCTAGCTATTCTATGAGTTTTCACAGAGACCTGATGATGAAGATGATTGTGAAGTCAGTGTGAACACACACAAATGTATAAACACGTCTGACCTCTGTGTGTCCTCTGTATTTACCTTTTCAGACAGTTGGAATTTAAGATGCACTGGGCTCTGTCTGTCTCTAATGATGACTAGCTAAAGACATTCCTTTATTAGTGTCTAGTTTTGTAATGCTGCCAAATAACACTTTATTGCCCTTTAATTAAATATTAATGGTAGTGTCATTACATCTTCATTCATAATTAAAGAGCTACCAACGACCGATATTGCATATTAATGTAATTAAACATCAGAGGGTTCTGGTGCAGTTGTGTGGTGATGTGTGCATTTGATTTAAACAGTAAAAATGATGTTTTCTGTTTATGGCGCAATGAAAGATCACATTTTCAAACCTTTCAAAAAAGTATGGTTTTTATTCCATCCTGGTGAAACTGCAGTGTATTTTCCAGACACTGTCGACATCCGAAGCCTCAGAACGCAGTGTTACGTCTTTAAGGCGATGACAGCGCCGTACCCTGCACCTCTCACCCCCCACAACCAACTGATCAATGCCCTGTCAGGAACTGAGGGGGGAATGGTATGTAAAAAAGAAAAAAGGGCTCCATTCCAGCTAAATTGACCCCCCACTGAAGCTGTAGATTACAGGACCTGCCACCCCTCACCCCGACTTCATGACTCCCTATGATGTGCTTGGTAGCAGTGACGCATGATAACAAGGCAGGTTCTGTTGTTCATTCGGTAAACAGGAAGTTTCTGCCCTGGAATCTAACGTGAAGACGGACACCACCACTACCAGCAGCAGCAGCAGCCATCTTTAAATCCCCTTTGGTGGTGTGACCCCTGACCCAGCCTCAGAGAAGGTCAGACAAAACTTATCTCTCAATGGATAAACTGGTGCCCCTTTAAAAGTCAGCATGTTAATGATTGCCTGCAGCCTATGCCTTGACGTTCTCAAACAAAGTGGTACATGTGTTGATTTTTAATTAACAGGGAACACCAACGGTGATTATAATACGTAGATAGCTTTCAGGCATGTGTGGTAGGACTTAATTTTAAAGGGTAATTCAGCTTTTCTGCAACGTGGGTCATGTTATTTTAGGACAACCTTTACTCCAAAGCGACTGGTGAGGTATGAGAACATGGTGACATCCTGACAACAAGGTGGAACAAAGGACGAAACAAGGGTTCAGATCATGGGACCGTGTTACTGTATTATCTAAATATCATTATTTAAAGGTTAGAGGTAACTAAAATGGCACTTAGTAGAGCACGTACCCCCACCATAGTAAACAAAATCATTTTGATCCGCATCAAACCGTGCTCACTTCATCAAGATCCATGTGCTCCAAGATCCGTCACCAAATCATACTTGGGTTCCGTTTTTGTTGAATTGTAAAGTTGTCTTTTAATTTCCACAAAACAAACCCATGGGAAACGAAAAGGAGCTTTTCTAAATTTTCCACTGAAACTGTGCTTGAACACAGGTCAAATGTATTCTAAATTCAGTAAACACAAAAGGAAGCATAGCTCATTTAAAAGATGCAGGAAACATCCATATACAGTAGGGTCCAAAGGTCCACTGGTCCAAATACTGATACAGAAATTATTATTCAAGCTTAACAATTAAGAGTGAAAAGTTACATGATTCTTTGCTTCGAATAGCAACTTGACTTCTGACACTTTCCCTTACTCAACGTTCTGGTTATTTGCAGGCTTATGGGACAATATTAGAGATCTTCTATGTGGTCCCAGACTTTTTGGCCCCACTGTACGCTCTTGCCGATGCCTTGCAGGAGGCCGAACTAGCTACCGTCTAGCAGGTTAAATATCTGTTTGTGTCAGACACTCCTCTCCTGCAGAATACATTAGCATACACACACGCTTTTCAATATTTGCAATCTTGTTGTCCTTGCTGATCCACAAGTTATAAGTTATCATTGCAGAGATATTTACCTCCAACTCCCTGCAGAACAGACAACCCTTGCTGCTTCCATATTGCAATCCAATCCTTTCGACATCCCATATTCTTTACTTCTTCTATCTCTTTTTTGTTGCAAATCGGTGTACAAACAACTCAGACCACATCTTTTAATGTTTCTCTTGTGGAACCCGACGTGAGCAAGGCATAAGTTGACATCTGAGGTGAGGTAACTGGCAAATCAAATCACACCTGTAGTAAAATAAAGTAAGTTGTAGTTTGCAAAAATATTGACAACGTACTGAGTTCGCGCAGATTTTCACCTCTAACACAACACTTATAGGGACACTCAGGGATCAACTCTACAACTCTCCAGTCACGGAGAACTCACCGACCAACAAGCCACCTCACCGCCTCATCAATTATGCAGAATCCAGCGTCTTCGTGTAAACCAAGAGAGGAAAGCAGAAGAGACGAGCGAATGTTTTCCACACGGTAATGAAAGTCAAATCCACCCCGGGTGCTTGGAAGCACTACACAGGCTGCAGCCATTAAAAGTCAATCGGGGTGTCTGCTGCGTAAACAAATAGCTATGATTATTCCAACCTGCCATCCTCAGACAGCATTAAAACATCCTTCAATTAGGCAGCGCTGCAACATACTCAGACCCAAACAAAGCTCTCTCTCCACCTCTCTGTCACGTATCATTACTCCCACCATGCCGCTCCGGCTCCCCCCGCTCTCTGCACACCTTTCACTCATCATGATGTGTCAACTGTTTGCAGGAGCGGCAGCAAAGATGGCAAGCTCTTTGACCCACACCGAGATGGCGACGGCGCACGAGACACACAGCCTACATTGTTTGTGGGCTGGATCAATCAGAAAACCGAACCTCAGGGCCTTTTTTTTTCTGAACTTTGGCCACACAGCTGGATGGGTAGGGTCTGACACAGAGGGTCAAGAGACGAGACATGTCAAGAGAACAGATGAGCAAACCATCACTCTCCCTCTCTTTTAACTTTTTTTTTTTTTTTTGACTCTCTCATACAACCACTAACTTGGCATGTCACACTTGCCAAGCTCGAATCACACTGGTTTAGAGCTAAAAATGTACCAAACTCTTGACAAATGTGGTTACAATTCTGACTTTCGAGAACTCAGCAGGCTGAAACCGCAGCCGTCTTTCCTTTTTATGATTTGGACAAATAATCATTCATTAAATCTTCTGAATCTCGAAGAATCTTCGAGGCTGTACCCTCATGATACTAATAGTACACCTAAGTGAGTTGACACTAAAATGATTAGAGAGCATCGTGAAAAACAGTGACCTTCAAGAGCAGACTGAAATCATGCTTTTAATGTGTTGTTAAATGTGTGTGCAGCACAGAAGCTACAGGGAGTTTAACCAGATTTGTTATGAAACATTTATCAGTCTTTTTATGACAGAAAAAGTGAGCAACAACAAGTATTTGATGAAAAATCAATGACCATTGTAACTAAATGGTCCATTTGTATTTGATCAAACTTTAGTTAATAGTTATTGGACTCTTTTGCTTTTATGCAAAAATCAGTTGCAACTTTGCAATGGCTTTCCAGATGAGGTTTATAGATTAGCACAGCATTTATTAACCATTTACAAACTATCGTAAACATCACTTACAGCTTTACAATAAATCATTTGTGAATCGTGGGAATAACGACAAACTCAATTTGAGTTCATGTATCTACACCATTTAATAATGATACTTATTATACAATGTTATCAAATAAACTACCTCTTGATAGTCATTTGTTCATCATCTCAGTGGGTAAAAAGATTTTTCCATCTCATTACCAGAGGAAACATCTGGATCGTCTCACCGAGGGAAACAATGTTGGTTTGCTTGGTCCTTGGTCAACATTTTTCTCCCCTGCTAATGGGAATTTTGTTGCGCAGTTGGTATCAATGGTTCATTGGGTTAACGAAAAATGCATGTTAATTCACAGTGGACATCTGGCTCAGAGAAGGTGCCATTTTCCAGATTACACAGCACGCCCAGGTCCAGATAGGTCCGAGCCCTTTATTGTGTTTTCTTCTTTTCTTTTTTGCTGGATTTTCAGAAAATACTACATTTGAGACCCAGTTACCTAACATTCTACCAGCAACATTGTGTGGCACTATGCTCGGTCAGAGAATCACATATTGCAGCTTTAACCTTTTAAGACATACCAACATGAAAGGCTCAGAGCATTTGCCTTTATCATCACTCTGAGCATATCAGTTCTGAAAATGTAGTGCCACAATTGAGGCTTTTATCTCTCGTATTCCTGCACACTAATTTAATCTTAAACTAATTTGATTATTTAAGCTGAATTATATACTTTGTGAAACATGTGACAAGGGTTAGGGTAAGGGTTAGGGTTAGGGTTTGCCAGTTTCAGCAGAAGAGTGGCCATTGTTTCAGCTTACAGATTCAGATCAGCCTTGCACGCACACTTAACACATACAGTGAGATGCAGACACAAAGACGGCTGAGTAGCAAGCAAAATAAGAATACAATTCAATACAACATGGCGAGGAGTTTCGTGGAATAAAGGAATCTATAATAAATAGAAGATGTTGATAAATAGTTTGATCAGGCTGCTGCTTTCTGTTGTCAGTCACTTAAGGAAGGGCACAAAGCTGTTTGTGCCACCGAAGGTTTAACAGGAATCATGCAGATTTTTAAAAATAAGCTCATCTGCTGGAAGCAATACCTCATGTTAAAAGGTTGCATTCATAATTCTTATCAAAAGCAACTGTTGTTATAAACTCTGAATGCACAAGTCATCTCTGGATTCATCAGAACAATGGAGGATTTTGATTTACTGAAGGACCTGTGTGGTGAAGAAACACTGCTGCTGTCTGGATTATATAAAGAATTAGCCTGGGTTTTCAAAGGACCGATCCAAAGTTCTTGCCTCCCTTAGTTACTTTTGCTAGGCCGGGCAAGCTTGACAATAAGAAAGATGGCAAATCCCTTCTAGCCGAGTTCGGCAGTGTTTATTGGATCCTTTCCCAAAGTCAGCTGATATAGCTTCAAGATACTAACAGCAAGGACGACAGTACAATCCTTCCACGATGGCGCAGTTTGCACACGTAGCATGTAAGTGAAACATTAAACGTGAGAGTTGACAGAGATTGATCTGGGCACCAAGCTTACTCACCTGTTATTGGACATGGGCAGGAATTCAGAAGGGGCAATTCTGGAATTTTAGCACAAGAAACAGGAGAAAACCAGAGATATCGTAAAAATGACAAGGCTTTATTTACTGAGCTCAGGAAAATGCAGGAGTTATCTGGGTTGATCCTGATAATTGGATGGCATCAAAACATGCAGCAAGAAATAAATTCCTAAACTATACAACGTGCTTCAAATTTGCATTACTTTATCAGAGCTTTGCGTGAAGTCGACAGTTACGTAGTTCCTGTGTAACATTGCTGACGTCAATCATGAGAAGGTGAGTTTTTCCCCCCCCCGAAGAGATGCAGCAGCAACAGCTGAAGCGTTCTTCGTCAACATGAATATACATCAAGAGTATAAACTGCAAACAGTAAAGCATATAGTCTAACTTAATAAGTGGAGGAAGAAGTGTCTGAGAACATCCAATCAAAGCCCTGTGCTTCTCATCTGTAAGCATTCTGACAGCAGAGACATAATTATAGAATGAAGTGTATAGTGTAGTCAGTGTATATATTTTTTGTGGGTAATTCGGATACACACACAGCTGCTAAGAGAAATGTGTTGGTGTAAACTCATCCTCCTCTAGAGATACACGTCCCAACGGGTACGCACCGGACCACACACGACCTCCTTTCACATGAGGCCGAATTCAGTTCTGCGCCGAGTGTGTTAGATCAAATCCAGACTCACATTAAGCCTCATGTCATCAGAATTATCATGTTTCAACAGCCAAAGTACCGCAGCCAAATTCTGTGTCCTTTTGTTGCCAAGCGCGTGTGTGTGGGACCGATGCGACTCAGCTGTGCATGAGTAGATGCACTTCGAGCCGATACTCTCGACAGTCATTGTATCTGCTAAGAACAGCTGAGCCTTTGTTGGTGGATTAGCACCTCTGCCTAAATGCCTTATTTAAACAGTCCTTTGGATAACGAATCACCGCGGTGCATGGGAGCTATACATTAATTTGTAACTTGGGCGCCGCGCCAGAGAGGTTTGACAGAGTAACTAAACATTTCACGGTGGACGAGAGCGCCAAATGCATTGTGACAGCCAGTAGTGTGTTTTGTTTCTTACCGAACACAGTGCACACAGAGGAAAACGGAGGCGCGCACATACAGCGACACACGTGTGTAGACACACGTGCGCGCGCACACACCTGCGCAGATACTCCCACGCCTCTGCTCTGCCCTCTTTCTCTTTGTGGAGAAATAACTGGGGAGACAATGAAAAATCTTAGGTGTTCAGAGAAGTATTAGATTAAGCTAATCGAATCTGAGGAAAAACTGTTGCAGAACATCATGGGAAAACATATCTATTATGGAGATGTATTAGCAGTTTCGTTTGTCTCAGCTTTTACTCATTTGCTCTCCCTGCTCTGTTTTTTTCCTTCTTTGCCTCTCTGAATTCTCAAACGAGCCCATTTTTAAACTATTCAAACGTCTTTCCTGTGTACAGGATGAAGTTAGCTCACCGCTCATTTGATGTCCAAAACCTGACCGCCAAAATATTCCAAAGGTCAGAGACTAGTTTGAGTTTCAGATTTTACATATCTCTGCATTCCTTCCGCAAAACAGATTTTTTTATAACTCAATAAACTTGTTTTGAGGTAACGGGCCTTTATGGTAATTGAATAACTAAACAGGATGCTTCAGTGCTACTACAACAATCTCCACCCAGCCGAGGGCAAGAGGCTCATTTTGATTGGCAGCAAGGGTACTCCCTATCTATTAGACATTCAAGACGAGCGGGAAATGGAAAGTTTCTGACCTACAAGCAATAAGTATCAGCACAGAGGGGACAGTGTTGCAAAGAAAGGCAGTAGAGGAAGCTGAAAATTTGCGCCGAGCTCTCACGACCTTGACCTCCTCTCAGGTCAGAAACTTCTCACGTCCCAGCTGCAGTGACTGAACCTTAAACTCTGAGACAAGAACTCATGTAAGTATTTTTCAGGTGCGGGTTTATGATCACAGTTGTTACCTGTCTTACAGTATAAGGCCAGAAGAATGTGGACACCAGGTCAAGTTTTTGTATTTTTGGTATGGGGCTGCCCTTCATGATTTGCACTAGTTTCATATCAAGTCGCAAACTACCTCATCTATTCATTTAGTCTATAATGAAGTCTATAATGAAGTATATGGTCCCAGGGCATTCAGACTAATAGCTGCATGGCTAACTGAGCTAACTATCTGATGGCAGCTACAGTTAGCAGCATTTAGCGCTTATTCTGGTGATATGCTGACCCCTACCTATTTGGAGTTGTGGAGGTGGCCAATTCTAACATATTGAACCTGTACCACACTCACCTCAACCATCCAGATATGAAAGTCAGGTCATAAACATGAAATGTGAATATGATTTGGGACAAATTGGGTACAAATGTGAATGTATCAAGAGTTTTGCAAAAACGATATATGTATGGTATAGCCAGTACATCGCGCAATTAACATTTACTTCATAATGATACATCAGAGCTAAAAAGTGCTCTATTGCCATTTTAAATCAAATCTTGTGACACTTCAAGGAAGGCCTTTTCCTTTTTTCGCCGTCACAGTTCACATAGCCCAGTCCACAGAGACATGGCTCTCCCAGTGCAGTGTGGAGGAACTCGACAGGCCTGCGTAGCCCTGACCTCACCCCCACGCAGCACCTTCGGGATGAACTACAAAGACGACCGTGAGCCAGGCCTTATCTCCAGACATCGGTGGCCGACCCAACTAATGCTATTATGGCTAAATAGGAGCAAATCCCTGCTGCCAGATTCCAAAATCCGCTGGTAAAGCCTTCATAATAGAGGATGGGATCAACAAATACATATGGATGCAATGTTTGGGTGGACATATATCAAAGATAAAGCTGGCTGAAACAGAAGGTTTACATGTAGCAGCATGGCAGCAGTACCATTGCCTCTTTCTCCTCTTTATCTTCTCATCTTCTCTCAACGTCATCTTATCTTAATCAGCAGAAATAATAAATCATCAGGGGAAAAATCATATTTTTCCTTTTAATTTCTTCTCGCTTGCACTTCAAGTGACTGTGAACGATTGAAATTCACATGCTCTGAATGTCTCTTTAAACACATGACTAAGAGAAACAAAAATGTTCTTTTAACTACCCACCTTAAGGCACATGGGCCTTCTTTGATTTATTGTCACTCTATTACAAACAGGCCTCATTTATTCACAGTTTGTCTGTGTACAGTAAAGACAGAGATAAACAACCTCGGTGGCAGAAGACCGTTACAGAAAAATTCCCAAACAGACAAGGCTTGCATTTCAAAAAGACTCGATTAACACATAAGTGGGCTCAACATTTGCAATAACACTGCTAATCTATGCAAACTTTCTTTAGCCTTGTTGCAACGTTGAATGCCTGACCGGCCGTGCAAAGGCGTATGGTAAAATATACTCTGTAAAAATCTGACAAAGACTGACTTCTCTTCCGGCCAACAAAGGATTCCAAGTTTCGCCATCCTGCCCAGCTGCCTAGAATAGACAACACAGCCTCTTTTGTCAGGGTGAGTCAATCTGTGTGGGTGTGAATGCATTAGCCCTTCACAACAGAATTATGCCCCTGGACTCCCCCGCTTTGCTTTCAAATATTCTGTGATAGGTTCCCGCGGTCATGTTTAGATCACTTCCGGCCGATGATTTGCCATCAGAGAAGATGAATGGTGACCATTGAGATGCTGAATAATTATACTTGGACCTGTGAGTTGGGGAACACATAACCCTCAGAGGGCAACATGACAAACATGTTTTTCGGGGCCTGGTGACAAAGAGCATGTTTTGATGTGACTGGGCATGTTCCCTGAATTGAGTCATGCAGCGGGGTTATCGCCGCGGTGCGTGGGCCTTCAGTCCCTCTGTTTGTCCATCTCTGCACTTTGCTTTTCACTGTCTGACTGATAGGTTTATGTGTGTGCGTGTCAGTGCGTGAGCGTGTATATGTATGTGTGGGAGTCCATACTGGCATGCATATGCTCGTGTGTGGCGGTATAGAGCACGGTCTGTGTGTGCTGGTGTGTCACTGCAGCCTGGGGAGAGGAACGGAGCGCAGCAGCAGACGACCGCTCACACAGCGGCAGACCTCTCTGAAGTCATCGTTTCCAACAGCGAGCAGACCACTGGTCGTTATCACGCACATGCAGCATCTGTGCAAATGTGAGTTCTCATGAAGGACCATTGAGTACTAACCACAATTAATTCGTTCAGAGCAGCCAGCAGGACCTAATGATCTGTTCTTTTGTCCAACACAGCCCAGAATCCCATGGAACTACAGTCCTATTAAATTGAATCTGCAGTGCACAATTCATGTTGATTTGCCCAGTTTAAATTGAGATGCTGGTATTCTGAGCATTATTATGTTTCAATCCAACAGTTTACTCACCACCTCTGCTGTACAGATTTGGGAAACGCACACTCCTGAGCAAAGACTACCGTTGATTGGGTCGAGCAGTGCAAGCCTCCTACAGTTTCCCCAAAAACTTCAGTGCAACAGGAAGGATCTCAAAACTTTGACTTTGAGTCTGACACAAAGAAAACACACAAAGTAGTCCACTTGAAATACACGAGGCTGCAGCCATGAAGATCTTACAGCTACGTATCATAGCTGTAGGAGGCTTCTGGTCCTCTGCCCAATCAACATTGTTCATACTGGACTGTGCATTTCCAAAATCTCAACAGCGGAGAAGGTGATTGAAATGTTAACCATGACCAATGATTATTACAGACAAGAACATGAGTTGCCAATGTCATGTGTAGCAATTCAACACTGTTATTTTAACTCATTTTGGTCCAGTCAGGTTTGGTCAGGAATTGCTATGGGCTAAAGAGAAAAATCATGCTTTTTGGAGGACAAGATCAAGAAGCCAGACAACATGTACTGGCGGACTAAATAATGGGTTGACAAACGCACAGTTTGGAGAGTGTCGCCGCTGCACATGAAGCTCATGCAAAGTTCACGAGGATCGTTTAGTCTTGACTTTGCTTCGAGATAAGATTGTTTCCATGTCATGGTAAGGCTTATTAAATAACCGTTTATATGTGTTTTTCTGCTTTACTCATACTTAATATCAAAATTGATCATAAGTCCATCTTTGTAAATGAGGCCTCTTCATTCCAGCTTCAGTCTGTTGCATGTCTGATTAAGAATCTAGGCCTGTACACTGTTTACCTTTAAACTGTCTAGACATACAAAATAACCATATTCACTATAATGTACTCGCTCCTCCCCATCTCTGTTAATACATTTCTCTCTTAAAGTATATGAATAAAATTCATTGACCACTCAGCAGCCCTTGATGAAAACCGAATACATTTCCAAACCACCCCCACCCCACCCCACATGTACACACACATATCATTCAGTCCCTGGCCTGATGCGTTCACACACATACACACACACACACACACATACATGCAGACACACACATCACACGCGCATGTCGCACACGCACAGCTTGGCCCATTAGCAGTGACATGTGACGTTTCGATGGGGCAAATGAAGCTCAACAATTGATGTCAGAGCCTTACAAATTAAACAAATGGGGGAGCGCCATGGTGTATTAGGCACCCCAAACCCCCTGATGAACACAGCCGAGGCACATGCCAGCAGGACAACATTGTCTCGCTCTCCTCTCCTCCCCTAAACAAGGCTCAGAGAATGAGGGGGACACTGCCACACACACACTATACTAATACACACACACATACACACACACACACATTACAGTCAGTCAATGAGCAAAATTAAACTAACTGTGCATTGATTGCCAATTGAGTCCTCTGACAAGCAAATAAACAGCACCGATTCTGGGGATCGATATGATTGATATGTCATTTGGTCTTTGATGCAGCATCTCGCTGCAGTGCATGTACACAGATTGTGAAAGCACAGTAGGTCAAAGAACGGATGTCAATGAGTGAGTATTGCTCGCAGGTGAAGTCACTCAACACCGCTGGATGTTGTATATGTTACGATGGCATCAAACTGCCACGTTCTCGTCAGACTGATTTGTATTTATATTTTTAAGGTAATCCAGAAGTGTTTGGGCTCTGGGTAATTTCTGGCCAATGGATAGAAACCACCAAAAAAATATATATTTTTGGTCACATACTGTATGTGGTGTCGTGGTTAAGCGTTTGCATAACAGGCTCCCAAACCTGAAAGAAAATTCATAACTGCACAAATCTTCTGTAAATGTAATATGATTTGATTTGTTATATCATTTAATTCTATATCAATCTCCATCTGCTGAAGAAGATCATGGGTTCTGATGAAAAGCTCGAGAGCAGCTAATAAATGGGCAGGACGCCCTCGAAGCGCTCAGAAAGAAAAAAAATCTAGAACATCTACTATCAACAAAATCTGCTGACTAGAAACGATTAGCGGTGAGATTATGTGTCAAGCGCGTTACATCTATTGAAGATTTGCTTGCTAAAGATCATCAGGTTTTCGCACTTGCAGATATGTATCCTCGAAACTTTGCGACTTTGCAAGTAAAGATTTTCTCCTATTTTCTTTACTTGCCAGATGTTGTTGAACCTTTATGATCAACACTGATATACAGAGGTTCAAGCATACAGTCTATACGTAGGCCTACAGTAGAGGTGGAAGAGTACTCATGTAGCAATATATGAAACAAGGCTGCCAAACCGGTGACTGCAGTTTGGGTCTACATTTTGGCATTTGTAAGAACCAACTGGATATATTTGAGGGTCCGCTGCGTTTCAACATTTGTAAACGTGACACCACGGGATATTTCAAGGAGACCTCTGGACATTTCCAGCTGTGTTTGTGGTGACCGAGACAGGTATTTTAATCCAAACCTTGATGTTTTACCAACTCTAAACACGTCGTTTTTGTGCCAAACCTAAACAGAGCCGAGCACAGTGTTGTAACAAGAGAGAAAAAAGACGCTTCATTCCCCTCTTCATCCAGTCACAGACTTTGCGACGCACATTGTCCCGTTCGCCACCTCAACCCTGGATTCCTGCATGAAGTTGTCCCGCATTGAGCTCCATTCCTCATCAACACCACCAGTGTCTAGGAAGTGTCCCTCAAACTGGAAACACTATTACATTCCTTTTGGTCACAGTAAATTTAATCTTCAGTTCAGATTCTCGCATTCTGTTTTGTTTCTCTTAAAAGTCTCTTCTAATAAGTTAGAGTCATACATTTAAAATTTTGCTTCAGTAAAAGAGCAAAAGTATTGGCATCAAAATATAGAACCAAAAGTAAAATCACTCATTATGCAGAATGGAAAAATTGAGAATTAAATATATTATGTTATTGTATTATAATTGTATATGCATTACAATATTTGTCTCGCATGAATTCTAGTGGATTGGATGTATAATGTAGCAGCAAATGTACAAGTACCCCAAAATTGAACTGAAGTACAATACTTAGCCACCGCTAACATACACTACACTGCAATGTTTCACACATGTATACTTTGTATGAACAGATATATAACTTTCTTTTTTATTGCTCACATGATTGAGAGTGTGTGTTTGTGTATGTGTCTGGACTAATAGGTGCATGAGCGTGCACGTGTGCGTCTGAGCATTTGTTAATCCATATGCAAACACATTGTCCTATCGACAGACCCTCTGAGGGGTGAAACGTCCTGGGAACAGGGGAGAGGAGCCGGGATGAGTCACAATTGGGATCTCTACGATTCACAGCACCTGCACACACTACATGCCAGGCACAATCACATCAAATCAAACTCACACACACACACGCACGCACGCACACATACACGCACGCACGCACATAAACAAAATAGAAAGTGTAACAATAAGACCCTCCAGACACCCCACAAACAGATAAAAGGCCCACAATACACAGCTATAAAGAACACAAAGTGGTTACTGAAACACATATACGCACACAATACATAAAAATACTCGCTCCCACACACAATCAGGCGTGTACACAGGTGTGGCAGATCCATTTTGTTTTCACTAACCCCCACAGCCCTTTGCACAATCCCCGGCAAATAGGACTGATGTTCCAGGGCAGATATAGGTGTACAATTTCTTGTTTGGCTTTGAGAAAACATGGCGTAATGGCAGTGAGAAATTGTGTTGGGAATAAATGCATCACCTCTGTTTGGGAGGGATGCCTCATCATAAGCTATCAGCCTGTATACTTGTGTGGTGTGTGTGTGTGTGTGTGTGTGTGTGTGTGTGTGTGTGTGTGTGTGTGTGTGTGTGTGTGTGTGTGTGGAGAGGAGGAGAGGAGAGAGATGGAATATCTAAAAGGGGTTAAGTGCCAGGGTTACCCATCCAAGGAGCATTAAATGAAGGCTCTCACTTTGATGGACACTGGCACCGAGATCCCTGATGTCCCAAAATATTAGGTTTCTCTTCTAATAATGTTGGAAATATTGCCTACTGTCATGATTAATCTGGCTGGCTGCTGGGCCTGATTGCAGGTGACGCGGTCACAGCACAGTGCCTGTGTTAGTTTCCACACACCGTCAGCTTCGCTCCACACAGAGCCACAGCCAGGAGCAGGGCTGATAGCAGCCATCGCAGCTGCTGCTAATGTAATGTGACAGCAGAGAAGGAAACCTTTATTTTAATTCAAACAACAAAAGCCAAAGAGCCAAACTTATCTGCGTGGCCAACATTTTCCCTCCAACATGATGAGTTCTTTTCTTCTTTTCTCCACCAAAGTCCTTAAGGTCTTTTCATTTTCTCCTCTCCTATTTTCTTTCGGGAGAGGTGGATCTCGTGTAAGCCAGTTCTCGCTGGAACAGTATCTGGCAGGCGAAGAGAGGGGCTGCAGAAAAGTGGAGGTATTTGCAGATGTGGAGGAAGGCACAAAAACATTTGTCAAATCAAAGGCTTGAATTATTGCACATAGTCGGGTCAGTTTCACATGCCACTTAGAGGTCCCATTGTCCTGATGTTGAACAAGACCGCCTTTATGTGACAGGCTTGAAAAACAACGTTGGCCCTCCTCATAATCAAATCTGTAGATCCCAACAGGCCAGCAGGCCCTGCCACTTGGAATTCTTTGCATTGGCCATGGTCAGGACGTGCCGTTTGGCCCCAACAATGGCAACATTGATTTTAGCGCCATGAGAATTTTGGTTGAGCTGTAAAAACTGCGACCGGGGGGGAAACACCGATCTTTGCCTTTCCCAGGAGGGTGTGTGTGGAGCTGCAGGGGGAAGGTGAGTCACTCGCAGGCTCCAGGGCTCTGACCCGCTGGACCTCTGGCCTAATTCAATCAGCCCAAGCACCATTAGCCTACCATTATCAGACATTATCTCCCAGGCAATGCGGGACAGTTATCCCATGCCAGCGTTGGAAAAAAAAATTGCAACACACACACTTCCTGTCCTCACTTTGCTTCCTTTTGCACGCCTGTGCGCCACAATTGGAGGCTGATTGTCTCGCCACAATCGGGCCTTGTTTACACGCATCATTTTGAGAGAGAGCAAGCCGGTGTTTTTTGGGGGAACTGATGTTACATTGATGTCTTGTTGCTCTGGGGCCGGGGCTAAGGCCACGGCATGAAGGCATGACCTTCCTGTTTAGCTGCATAGTAACTTACTGAGTTGATACAAATTACCCCGCTTTTTCGATCTACCAATTTAGCCACTACTTAATGGGCAGGGGTCAAACTGAGCCCTTTCATGTGGGGCATCTTTTGAAGTGGCTGCAGACTACTGTGAGACTTTAGCACCAAGCGTCTTGATGCAGGGGGAGGGAATGTGAAGGGAGGAGAGTCGTGAACAATGGGCCCCCCTTAGAAAAGCCTCTAAATCTTAGCGGCTAACTTCAAAAGAGCCCCCGGTGTCAAAGCCAGTGTTGTGGCTGGAGCTGGACACGCTGTTTCCCCGGATATAAATGTTTTATTAGAGGGCACACCTCCTCAGGCTCACCCTGTCACTGTCAGAGGTAGGAGGAACAAGGGGACACTATGTGCCCCTGAGAGCGACATCAAACATAATGGGCTTTGCATGCATGCACACAGCCAACAAAAAGTTATTCATCAAATTGTAAAAAATGTTGACTTTTTTTACAGCGTTGCCCCTGGACTGAATTCCTCCCTACAAAGAGGAAGTTTTTTCACACGTGTCTCGCAGTTTTAATGTGAGTAAGAGGCTGAATACAGGTTGTATGTGCATTTGAAAATCAGACTGCGAGAAAATGCTTTAAAATGATCATCTGCCACATGCTCATGCTGATGATTTGGGTACGTCACACGCAGCATCACGTTGCCAGACATCACAATTTGCTAAAAGTATACATAATTCATCACCAATCAGTCTTGCCTCCCCGTGCCGACTCCTGTGTTATCCCGGAGAAGATAGATGTGGGAGCGAAGCCCTTTGAGATCCAGATGGTACATTCCCAACAATAAGGTTTGGGCTTCCATTGGAAAATGATCCTTTTCCTGTGTGCGACACTAATGTATCATCGTCAGCCAGTAATGAGACAACGCCCCCCAATGAAAATCGCAAAAAATACATTTTCTTTCTGCCTCCAGTATTTCTTTATCCCGCTTCAAATGAAAAGCAAATGTTTCGCAAATGTCTCCACTGGCCTCGGAATCATGCGACAAACCGCATGCACATTAATGCATTTTCTCAGGGTGTGACTCGTAATGTGATGAAGAAAAGACTGTGTTAAAGCAGCACACATTTGTCATGGTTATGTCACAAAATTATGAATTCATCGTTTCCAGGAAAAAAACATCAACAAACAACATCTTGTATACCATGTGCCATTTAACAAAAACATCAGTTTTCTCTGCCCAAATAAAATAAGCAGTGAGAACAATGCACTTTTGATTTGGATTTTTATTAGCTTATATCTCATTAAAACTTGTGTTGTCCTGTCTGCTTGATGCCTTATTGGTTGATCTTATTGTTCTCTTCAGCCAAGCTTTGATAATGTTATTAAGGACCTCACTTCACATCTTTACTTTTATCAGATTATACCACATGATGATACAGCCAGTCCAAAAATCTCACTCCCTACTGCGTCTACTGGCAGCAGCAGTGAATACTGGCAGCTCTGCTACTCGCAGCAGAACTATTTGGAAATTTGCAAATTTTTTCTCTCCTTTCAGAGAGCCTTTTGTGACCCCTATTATGCATTCTAGACTTAACGTCAAAGAGCGAGGAAGAGATTTAATTTGTTGACGATTGCCACCGATCTCCTTTAAACGGCTTTTAATTGATAACGGCAAGGGAGAGCGGTGAACTTTAAATAGACATTCTAATTATCGGCTTTAAGAAGCAGGGGCTTTTTGGGAAATGTTATGGCATTTGGAATGGGATTAATGGGCGAGCAAGGCGCTGGCCACCCCGCAGCTAAATGACATTAAAGAGGGAGATGAGTGGTGCTGCTGAAGGGAGCAAACCCACTAGTCACAGGAGCCAGGGCGCCCAGTGCCTTGGGCACACACACCGTGGGGTAACGTGCCGAGGAGGAGGAGGGGAGGGGGTATTACATTATCCAGCCCTCCTAGACTTCACCCCATACAGATATAGACACTGATACAGTAAGGCTATACTTCACTTATGCAGATGAACAAAAAAACGTTTCTGAATGGACTTGAAAAGTTTTAGTTTTCTTACAAAACATGGTGGACTAACAAGATTTCACGACAACTTGTTTTTAAGACACAATTGCATCACCCTAGCAACTTTATAGACAGTCACTGATTTGTTTTACAGCATGCAATTGCAAATTAAATACAGTAAGAATTATTCCTCATTTACAAGAAATCTACAAGTGCTCCAACTGTTAAAGAGATGGTTTTCCCATGATGCTCATATGTTGCATCTGATCGAATGCTCCGCAAATTGATCAACATTGTTCTTCGTCGCCTGATCTGACATCAATAGGGTTGAGCTTTGGTTAGGTCTAGGGAAATAATATAATTTTGGTTAAAATAAGTATGATTAACAGGGAGAAAGTTTAGGGAACCTTGGTCATCACGCTGAGAAAGAAACCAACATGAGCTGCTGTAGGGAGAGGGCAGATGAACAGCAGCCCGCCACATCCAAAGCCCAACATTCCATCAACTCATCCATCCACCCAAACTTCCTCTCTACATGGATGTCAAAGCACTTCAACGATGTCAACCTACTTCTGTCATTAGCATGGTCGCGGAAGTCAAACAGCAACATGTTTACAGAATAGGACACTTTGTGTCAAAGAGGTAAATTGCCTGAACGTTACTATTCCTGAATCCTTCTATTCTATTTTTTGGGACTTTATTCATGAGAGAAAGACAAGGGATGATATTTTTCAATATGTTGTACTATCTTGAGTAATGACACAGTTCTTTGACGTATTTGCTGTTTAAAATGATTATCAACAGAAACAGTGAAGGCATCATCAGCAGTCTGAGCTCAGTGCTGATACTACAAACTGTTACCTAACCACTCAATAAGGTCTTAATACACACCTCAAGCACCTTAATAGCCTGAACTAATTCAGCCTGCCTTGGTCCTCAGAGGGTCTCAGTGGTCTTGCTGGGTGTTCCAGACAGAGATCCCAGTCCCCTGTGGTCTTAGACTGGATGCCCTGGGTCTGTAGAGGCTCGAGGCCGTCCGGCAGCTCTGATGGATCAGCCGAGGGCAGACTGTAGGGGATCGAGCCAGGGCCTCAGGGTTCAATATGTGGTATGATGGCGGGACTGACAATGAAAGCCAGGCAGAAAGAATCTGCTGAGTTTAGAATCAGGTGTGTATCTGCGCACATGTCAACACACACCACCTATATTTTATCATTTTGTAGTAGGAGTGGGACTCTGATAATTTGGGGCAGAAGTTCCTGGTGACCTTATTGTCATGCTTTTGACCTGAATAATTCTTGGTGAGGTTATTTTTTCTTATTTTCACTTTTTTAACATTGGCATTTTTTACATTTTGCTTATTTCTCAGGGAATAATGCATGGATATTGATGACAATAATCAGGCATATTAAGCGGCTAATATCTTTGAGTGAGTACAAATGGGGACTGACCTCTATCTCAATTCAAACGGATTCTATGGTCGAAATATTTCAAGATAGAAAAATGGGAGAATTTGCACATGCAAAATTCCTTTAAGGGTGTAATAATCAAAAATAACAATAAAATCTAAAGAATAAAGGAAGCTTAAAGTAAAATTTTGACCTTGAAAACAGCACACGAGGTCCACATTCCAGCTGTTCTGGACCTTCTTTCAGCAGATGCAGTTTGCTCAGTTGTCGTGGAAATCTTTTATTTTATTAAGTACTTGGCCGGGATGTCGGCTTAGCAGTTAAGACTGAAAGTTAATTCCAATAAAAATACTCACCACACTTAAAATATTTTGAGTAATTCAATAAACAGACACACATTATAAACATTTTGGCCACATGATCATTGGATCCCCTGCCAGAGGGTTTTTTCTCTTTCGTGTGAAGCTCTTCAGTGATGCAGACTCTTTTTATTCTTAACTCCAACACAATTTACCACACGTAATGGTTTTTAACCAGCATACCTGCAGTGTTTTGCAGTTTTCTGCAGTCAGCCAATTATATTTTCATGCAGTGTAAAAATTCAATTTTGAATTTCTTTTTTAAAAAAAGTCATAAAACTGATTACCCCAGAATTACCAACTTAAGTATTAAATATGAATTGTACGAGCGAAAAACCTTTTAAAAAACGTAACATTTTGTTGGTTATTTTGAGGTTATCAGTTTCCTCGCTTTTTTTTGACAAGTCACTTTTTACAGTGTGCAGCAATGTCATAGTCACGTACAGTATCAGCATCAAATATATGTTCAAATATGCCACTTCAGAGTTAACATACTAAAAAACTAATAAACAATACAACAATAAGTTCCCCAGCTACAGTTTTATATATTTGATGCGTATAAAGAAAAGTACTTAGCATGAACCAGTGTCACATGCCACAGCATCTATGGCCAAAGGTAACTTGCAATGCCTCTCCACTGATGGTTAGGCTATGCAAAAAAAACAAAACAAAACAAAAACTTAAAAGAAAAGAAGATAATACAGTACAGATAAAATAGGTTAAAAAAAAAGGCCATACATGCATGTAGTATAAAATCTTACTAACCTTTACAGATTATTGTATTTCACCTTAAACTAAACGATACAAAGTTGGCTGTAGAAGACCGACTCCACTTCTGTTTAGCACACCGTTTCTATACAAAAGCACATTGATAAAGTCTGATTACTGACTAATCTGCTCATACTCAGAACCAACGGGAGTCATCTCATGAAGTCCTAAACTGCATGAGGGGCCAGACTTGGCCTGTGGACCTCACTTTGGTTGGCCCCGGGCTAGAGGATGAGACCTGGGGAGAGTTGAGATGAGGCTGTCACACTTCCCATAGATCAGTCATTATCACTAATCCAGTCACAGCACTGGGATCAGCACCAGGCCCATTCATCTAGAACCGTCATTAAAGAGCTAAATGAGAGCTGCCTCTGCTAATGAGGTAATGAGAATTTCTGTGCGAGTGTGTGTCAGTATGTGTCTGTGTGTGTGAAGCAGACGGAGAGGGAGAGGCAGGACGGACACAGTGAAGCTGAGAGGACAGAACAAATTTAAAACGTGTGAAACAGATAAGCTGATGCACGGAGGCAGAGGGACGGGTAACAACAAGACAGACGAATGACGGACAGAGAGGGGGGCCTATCTGAACCATCTTGGCATGTGAGTGAATCAATTTGCAGCTCTCCCATCAGAGGAGCCGTATCACTCACCCGCCTCACCCAGTTCTGTTTACTGCTCTCCCTCACCACACGTAAACAAAAGCCAGAGTTGTACTTGTCCGCGATCGCTCTTTAATTCGACACAGCCTCGGATGCATGTATGCAGCTGTTTTCTTCCGTTAATTGCGATACCACCAGGGTAAACATTATTGTCCTCTCTGTTCTACTCCGGCCCAAAACAAAGCGCTGCTGAGGCTGTGTGAAGTGGGGATGTCGTGCTTTGCTGTGTGACATAAATCAATTATTTATGCCTATGAAGCTTCAAAATATTTATCTTGCCTCATGGTATACGAGGCCGAGGCCTCAGAAAACAAATAGACGTTTGTATCAAAGGCACACGGGCGTAAACAGGCGGAGTGGAAAGACAATGTGCGACCACCCGAGGGAGGTGGTGACGTTTGGTGAGAGACGTTTGGGAAAAGCCGGTCATTGATTGGAAAGCGCACATCAAACAGAGAGCACATTACCCAATGCCTCACAGGCCCACATGCACTCTCTGGCTCGACATCACATGGAGGCAAAAATCTAATCCTCATATTACATCTGAGATCCGTTTAACACTGATTGAGTTATGATTAATAACGCAAAAACATAAATCCAAAACAGAGTTGAGAAGGCGATATGGTCGCCCAAAGAGACACATGTGGACACCTCAACAGCAGAAGATAGATGGGATGCCATATGGATCAACTATGTAAACATAATAATGCAGTGTAAATATGCCGTTATAGAACACACACATGCACAAATCAAACTGTTTTCAAGCCGCTCAAACATTAACATTCAGTTCAAGAAGGAATCAAAATGTATGTTCAGCCAGATGAATGCTTTTCTCTACATATCAGTTTTTGTATCGATTGTTTCAGCAAGTTTTTCGATTACTGAAGCCAGCTCAGCATCACTATCCTGGTTACTAATGTGTGATCACGGTAATGTTGATCATGTGATCATGTGATCTTCTGAATCCATCCTGCCAGGTTTCAAGCCATTGCTGCGATCGGTCAAAGTCGGTAATTCCTGACTACCGATCTAAATGTGTGTCCCATGCGTTTGTTCGAAAAAACACCCACGGCAAACACACAAACACAACCTTCACGAGCATCTACAGCAGCTGATTTAACAGATTAGGGGACTTAAAAAGAGACAGGAGGAGTAGGATCGTACCGCATGCTCACAGAGACTTCTTTTAAGCATAAATCAACTGAATGGCAAAATGCCATAAATTATGAAATGATAAAGGATAATTGTTCACTACGTGCACCACCACGCTGCTGTGATGTCGTCTGTGTTCATGTCTGTGAAGTCAAGCATCTTGTTTTTTCGTCGTGGAATTTCCAACCTCAAAGACCGTTCCGTTGCACTTTTGCGTGTCTGCTGTAGTTTTTTTCGCAGCACCTGTAGACAAACCACTGGCAGATGGTGTGGTCAACATGTGACGACCAGAGAGAGAAGACTACATCATATTGTTTGGGATCTGATTGGTTGGAAGCTAGCCCTTGATGGACAGTGATAGACAGATGGTTCGTCCAATCGCCTGCTGAGTATTTTTTGAAAGCGCCTCCCCTTCTCCAAACGGTGTTAGGGGGCGGTTTCCTAGACAGTTCCATGTAACACATCGTCTTTTTGCGTTGGGGTAATTGTTGACGTTAGGCGGCTAAATCCACTTGGCTAACGCCACGAGAAGGCTGTGTAAGAAATATGTAAAGTCACACTGCTTCTTGCCATTAAACTTTGCTTATACATACTAGATATTGCTTAAACAAAGCTGCAGATGAACAGAATTTGCAGAAATTAGAGCTGCAACAGAACAATGCAAAGGTAATCCATTAAGACCCACTGTTCCCTCTCCTGGAAGCTACCACTGAGCAGATCTTACACAGACTTCCAGTCGAATGACAAAAGTTAAATGAATATGAAACTATAATACATTAATCAATCGATCAGACACTAGTCCCTGTCATTAAAAAAACTCAGGTAAATTTCATAGTAGACTTCACAACTAAAAGCTTGAAAGGAGGATACCTTTGAGTCTGGTACGGTAGTAAGTATGGCATCTCAAGTCCATAACTGTTTTTGCTCTGCCAAAATCTGCATCTTTCAACATTAGAAAGTCAAGTGTCTGGATGAAAGGCTTGAAATGTTGTACTTTTCCTAATGTTATGAAATAAAACTTAGTCTGCATTTACCAGTGCTTGGAGTCCTTGGGAAGCAGAGATCACATTTTAATTTCAAACAGAGGGTTCGAGCGCATTAACAAATAGCAGATGGTCTGTGAAACTAATAAACAACTGAGTACTGGTGCAGAAAACTGTGACTGATGTGTATCTGAGAGAATTTTATATCAGGTAGAGATTTGATTTACAATTTAAAAATGTGACCTGATGAATGCAGTGAGGACAGGAGACAGAGACTCGCCAGCCGAGTCTTGAACATCCCCCTGCTTCACCTCCACCTTGTTGACATGCACACACACAGCTGCAAACACACAGACAGACATTTATACTCTCTAAGGTCTAAAGGACTTCTTAGTATGTCAGACATGATGCCTCTGGGAATACAAACGCGGGCTGCTGCTGGACCGGTTTATCTTGTAGGTGTTGAAGTGAGCGGTGTAAGACAAGAGGAGAGTAAACAGTGGAAGCCTGTTAGGAGTGTAATGACAATGATTTTCTCTCAGTCTTTCTCCTCTAATCCAGGGATCAAACCTGCACAGCATAATGACCTCCTCTGTCTCTCTGAGAAAAGGTCTCCACGGAGCATGATAACACTCACACATAGATAATGGAGGAATGGGCATATTTCTCCACTCTGCCTTACTGGAAAACATACTGGAAATCGTGTCCCGAGCCAGTGGTTCCACCTACACAAATTCTTTAGGTGGATAAATTGATTTCCACAGGAGAGTTGCCGCCAAATTGACATAAAAACAATAGATACAAAGGATAAAGGCCAGTGTGTAAAGATAGTAAAATCCTTTTCAGGGCAAATGATTTGTGATTCTATTATTCTATAGAAAACTATCTTGACTTAAAGGGTAGTTTGGGTATAGCACATTGTTTTTAATCTGATCAACTACTTAGAAAATCTTTGTTTACATGCAGTGCAGTAGCCTGGCGTGAAAACCTGGGGCAAATTTCTCCTCTATATACCCCCACCTTATTTTGAAATCCTGGCCTATTATTTAAAATTATTAAAGTACATTGGTAGACTATAAGACTAAACACTTTTTAAAGCTATGATAAGAAGCTGTGGAACATGACTTATTTAGACTTCTAGAAATGAATTATTCTCAGTTGATGCGGTTTTGGAAATTCAAATAAATACAAACAACTGACTTCATCATTCCTTTCATCATGTTGCGCCGCTGTTGAGATTCCTGTCAGGAATCTTTGTCATGCACATGAACTCTTGTAAAAAAATAAAATAAAATAAAAACAAGTCGGAAACCATTTATATGCATGTAAATGACAGAGGACATGTTTCTTCAGCAGAAATCTGGCTGCGCTAATCTCAACAACGAGACTCCAGGTTTTGCATGATGTTAAAAGGAAATTCTGTTTTTTCAGCCTTGTTCTCATGAATGAAGCTGATTCTGACTATGGGTCATAATTACAGGCAACCTAATATTTTATTCAAATCGTTTTCTGAAGCTTATCTTTGAGTGCGACCAAAAGTAAACACAGGAAGTAGCCCTCTGAGTAAGGTTTTGTAGTTTCAATATACTGCTACACACTTCATAACCAGACTCGCCAAGATGGTTTGTTGCACAGAACCATCTGGGAAATTGTTCTTAGAAAAAGTTTCGAAAAGGCAGGCCCCTTCAGAAAATGATTGGACAAACCATCTGTCTACCGTCGTCAACCAATCAGACCAACAGTAGGAGCCCATTGGTGATTCAAACTCATGCCACAGCCAGTCGGTGTAAGAGCGAAAACATCTTTCAAGTCATAAGAGCCTTCATTGCTGTTTGTTGCTCTTCTTTCAATAAAATAAATTCTCTGCTTCTGATAAACATGATGTTACAGCAGCAGCTATGCTAACCTCATTGGTCATCACAGCTAAACCACGCCCATAGCTGCTGGTACTTCCTCATCGGACAGCGATTGGTCCGACCAGCTTTGGTTTTTCCACAAGTGCATTTCTTGAAGCCTGGCAAGAAGGATCCAGCTGCCTTGGACGGTAAATACGGTCAGAACAGCCAAAATCATTAGGGTACCAAAATATAGTAATTTTCCTTTCAGAATCCATGTTACTACAAACAGCTTAACCTGGTTGCCTACGAGCATGTAAACACACTGAGACCATCCACCACCATCTCTTCATCTGCCTCCTGTCATCCCACATACAAGTCTAAACTGATGGGGGGCATGAGCGTGCGCCTCATCACCATGCTAAGTGTTTACAAATTGTTTTGGTCCTATTCTTGTGGGGGTTGCTGGGAGGCAGGCGGTCAGGATGGGCTGCCATGCGAAGGCTGTTGATCTCTGCGCGACACGCCGCCCTTATGGTGTTGCACATGGCCCTCCATTAATAAACAAATGAAAGGCTCACCCTGGAGGTCAGGGGAGCTCAGCTGGCCCATTTGCCGCGGCGATCTCTCAGCTCACGGGGATCCAAAATGGCCACCCGCCGCGTCTGCCTGTCAGGCGGCTTCTAACCTTGTCTTCAGTGATGGGCAGGAGGGCAGGAGAGGGGAAAGAGGGGGGGTTTTGGGTAGGGGGGCATAAGTTGCCCTCCCTCTCTCCCCTCCACTGATTAGTGTGAGTGACAAAGTGGAGCAGAGAGTCCACTCAGGCCCTCATAATAAATCTATCAGGGAGTAATAGAATTCCATCAATCCTCGCTCCTCAGTCTCCCTGCCCTCCCTCCTGCTCCCCACCCCTCGGGGGGTCACCATGTCGGCCTGCGTGTCTGTGTGGTGGTGGTGGGAACGTGGGGAGGGGGGGTCCAATCCTCTGGGATTGTACAACTGTTATTATTCAATTACGCTCCCTTTTCTTCTCAGTTAAAAGACCATGATATCATTATCACTTAATGAATATATATAATTGGATCTTGGCTGCCGCTTCCCCCTGGTCTGATGAATACCACTCACTATTCATTCGACCCCTGCTCATCCTCCTCCAGCCTGCATCCATTACTGTGGAGCTGGAGATGATGTTGATGATGATGATGCTGTCAATAGAGGGAAGTTGAAATTATCTCTGTCTTCATTCAATGTTTGGTTAAACGAAAAGTGTGTTAAAAATGAAATCTGGGCATTTCTGAGCAAGTTACTCTGTCGGCAGCCGGAGAGATGAATTACATTGCAGGTGAATCAATAAAAACGAGACTGGATTCGGACCTCTTTGCACTCCGAGCATCGGCAAACTAATTTTAACTTAATGAACAAGGACTTTATTGCTCAAACAATACTTGCATTCTACATGCGATTATTGCAATTTCCATGTTTTGTTTAATAACCCCATGACAATTTACAGCGCAATCGTTTGCGGAAACTCATTAAGTCCACAGATAGGATCTGGATTTCATCTCCCTCGCCGTGATGACCGCGCATGGAGAAATTGTTTGGGATAAATCCTGCAGCGTTAATGCAAAATAGACGGAGGATGGAGGGATTTCCACACCATCGTAGATTGTTCCCATTTAAAGTCTCCTGGTTGGCGTGAGGGTGGACAAACACCCAGAGGACATTGGGAGGAGAGGGGAAAACCTTGATAGCTGACAGTCATGGCCATCAATATCCTCTCAATCTGCCAGGAAACAATGAGAGAGGGGGGATAAAGACGGTGATGAGCAACACTAAAAACATTGATTTAGCATTTGTCCACTTCATTTGGAGTGAGACAAGGGGGCAACAGGGAAGGGAGGGTTGGGGGTCTTTGAAGGAGGCAAAACCGGGGAGTTGTATAGCCTCCTCCCATTCAGATGTCGCCCTCTTGTTGGAAACCAAAAGCAACCGTCCCTCCCCTCCGCATTGTTGAGGGTAAATGTGGCATGGCGGGGGCCGATCGTGTCTGTGTAAATCAGACACGGTAAGGGTGTGCGAGGCGGTGGGAGTGTGTGCATGTGTGCGGGGCCACGCTCGCACGCTCACGGACGCATATGGGGCGTACGTCGTCATCAATCCTGCTTAAAGAAGACAGTGTTGGCAAAGTGGCAGCGCCCCAATCCAGCTGCTCCCCCCACAGAGACACTTCAGACACCCTATCTGCCCCGCCTCCCAACACACACCCTCCTGCCTTCCCACCCGTCACCCCC
>OMLP01005891.1:72709-90307 GCA_900302685.1 Spondyliosoma cantharus | reverse complement strand
ACAGTGGCAGCCCACTAAAGCCTAAATATAAAAATGCGTGGCTGAACATTAAACCTCGATCAGCATCAATTCATAGTGTTATACATTTCATGAATATTATGCTACACGTGCATTAGACAACAGGAGGCCTCAATTACCACAAAATAATGAATCCTACTTTAACTTTTTAGTCATTAAGACAGGTCTTGGGTGATTCTTGTTTCAACCTTTGTATTAGGGCCAATATAAAATATCTCTACATTTAAAACATCTTTAGAAAAAGAAAATGGCACCACTTTCCCTCTGAAGGTCTATCCTCCTGAGCAAAATGTATTTTGTTGCCATAGAAATCAAGCAGGTGGGAATCAGAAAAGTACTTTCTGTGCAGAACGTAAAACACCTATAGAAGGTACTTCACTCCACGTCCAGCCACAACAAAATACTTGTAGAATTAAGCACTGAATCAGACAATCAACTAGAGACACCAGAGATTTATAAATGAGGGATGGAAACAGTGACGACTTTCACAAAAAGACAACAAATTCACACTAGAAACAAAGATGGTAATTTTTCCACTAACATGGATCAGGTTGGCTCTGGCAGGTTTTCAAGGTACTTGAAAAAGAAGGGTCATTTCATCACCAAATTTCACTTTGCAGCAAGACTGTTGTGTCAGCAGTATGAGAGTTAATGGGAGATGCATGGAGAAATGCTGTCAAACAAAACATAGCTAATGACTTCTGATGAAGACATGCCTCAAGAAAATTAAAGACCACACTTCAGAGAGTGGGTTAACCACCAATACTTCTGTCAACACTTTCATCCCTCGAATTGGAGTGCATTCTACGGAAAGCCTGCAGTCTCATCAGCGGATATCAGTCGGACCTGCCTCATTTGATCACAATATTATACAATTATCAGCGTGGTCAATGATTTGGGGGGAAAAACTGAAGTGTGTTCTCTCATTTTCTGGAGGCCTTTCTTCATCAGAAGTAATGCAACGTAGATATGTTAGATTGAAGTGCGTTTCTCCATGCAGTTCCAGAACCCTAGTCTGACCCCAAAGATTCAGTGATGTTTTGACCCTTCATTCTTTTCTAAGGTCTTTGGACTTGAAGTGCAAACCATGACAACATTAGTGGGCGTGTGATATTCTACAGGTTGGAAAGGGAGGAGTGAGAAAGCCATTTGTCTTAAACAGATTAGCAGTCTACACATTCTTATCATTAGGTACATGCCTGTTATTTGGATAAAACTAATATCTGTATTAACAGAACAAAAGCTTGCAGGTAATCAATGCAATCTGACATCTTGCAAGTATTCTTCCACTTAAACATGTCCTGGTTCGGGTTTCAAGAATCCTGAATGGAAGTGGTTCAAGAACCACAAACAATTTGGTGGGAAGAAATGAGATCGAGGCAAACATTGAACCTCATGAACCCAAGAGGAGGTGACAAAGTGAATGAGTCAACTGGTCATGGTTATATGGTTACATTGGCTGCAACTAATAATTATTTTCATTATGGATTACTCTCCCGATTATTTATATGATCTATCGATTAATCTTTCGGTAGGGCTGGGTATCAAACCACAATACTTTGAACCAACCAAATTGCATGCTTATTGGAGATTATCTCCTTAGGTATTGAAATTTGGTACCAAATTTCAATACCTAAGGAGTTAATCTCCAATAAGCATGCAATTTGGTTTGACAAGATCCTACTGAATATCAGTAGGATCTTCTCATTCAATACTAAATTGTTGTGGCCAATAAGCACTCCTTGAAATTTGGTATTGAATGACAAGATCCTACTGATATTCAGTAGGATCTTGTCATTCAATACCAAATTTCAATATCTAAGGAGTTAATCTCATCAGCGTCAGTGGGCCAGTAAGCATGCAGCATGATTGTTGTGCCAAGATCTAATAGTGCTGGTGATTGGCTGCAGGAAAAGCACTAGGTTTCACACAGAGACGGGGTTCTCGTTCAATGCTCAAGGTACTGTTATTGGTACCGGTATTTAATATTAGCTCATCATAGTTTCTCAGAGCTCAAACTGACATCTTCAAAATTGCTTCCTTTGTCCAAACAGTCAGTTTTGTGTAAAAAAACAATCTTTACACTTAAGAAGCTGAAACTATCAAGTGTTTGACATACTTGACAAAAATGACTGAAAATAAGTAGTTGGCAACAAATTTTCTTTTGATCAACTAAATGCTTAATTACTGCAGCTCTACTCATAATGACCAGCCATTACAACTAATTATTTTGTAATGAACAAGAGCCTCTCTAGTTCCTAAAGTCAACTTATTTTGATGCAGTACGAACCCCTCAGTGGAATGACGATAAATAAATGAACAAATGAATAACTGCTTCTGCCTGTGTTGTACAGGTACATCAAGAGCATAAATTAAAACAGCAGGAACAGCTTCTCGACAGGGTTAGACCATCAGCATTGTGCCTGCGTGCGTGCGTGCGTGCAAGGGTGGGAGAGCAATTTTCTCGTAGATGAAAGGCAGGCTAAAAACACAATCCATTATCATCCATTACAAGCCATTAGTTTTCCCACCGCACTCATTAGTGAAACAATCCTGTTTATTGATGGAAAAATAAACCATCAGAAAGAGGGAGGCAGAGAACATGAAATCAATGACGCATCGGCACAAAGCATACAAATAAGCAAAGGGACAAAAACGTGGGGTGATTTATGGAGAGATATCCACACGTAAACTGCTCCTTGTTTGGCTTCATTCTGCCATTCATGCTTTCACCGCTCGGCTTCAACAGACATAGTAAATATTCAGTAGCGTGTAGTGAGACCTCCCTCCCTCTCCTCGCTCACACACAGCATGTTGCCGCTCTGCTGTGTTCTGGTGTTCTCTGGCTCGGTCTGCGTGGCAGGACTGGGGGAGGCGTCAGCAGCATAACAAATAACAAATGCTGTTTACTTTTAGTGATGTGCAACTGTGGACAAACCACAGCTCTATATATAAAAAGACAACAGCTCACACCCTTGCTGCCACAATATTGGCTATATATTTAGTTTTTTTAAAGCAAAGAAATAACTTGAGATTGAGTGTTTGTCAGGACATCAATAAATGATTTTCACTGATTTAAAAAAGGCACAGCACCTGTCCAGCCTTGGACTGCCTATAAAGCCTGTGGTTCATTTCCAGCCAATTTTGTAAGATTATAGAGGAAATAAGGCCAGAAAACAACCTCTCAATGTTTGTAAGGCTTGATGAAAAGGCTTTTTACAAAAGGATTGCTGGGAATTGAGGAATAATTGTGACTCAGCAGCCATTTTTTGAAGACTGGCCTGGACAAACATTATTGAACTAAACATTAGGAACTGACAGTATTTTAAGCAAAATAGCCACCCAACACTGTTGGGATGAAGGGGGAAAAGTTGATTCTTGGACGCATTGTGATTGTCTCTTGAACAACTATGTCTCAAAAAAAAAAAAGTCAATCATTTAAAACCCAAATCTCAACTTAATGTTCACCTCTATCAATTTTGTGAGACGGGCTTTTCATGTACGTTCCTGAAGAACTGAAAGAACTGGATGGTGAAACATGACGGGCATAAACACGTCATGTTTACGTTCTACTTCTTGAGGTTTGGTGAGGATGGCTGGGTGTGAGCTAAGATAGAAGTAAATTGGCTCATTAAACATTTGCTATTTTTCAAAAGTAGTAAGTAGTCACACAGTGAGACAAAATAAATCATCGTTTTATTATGCATCGTAGCTGTCTGAATCGGGATCAAATTGTGAGGTGATTGAAGTTTCCCACCTGTAACTGCAATATACCATACTGTATTATGACCAACACTAAGGTCAGCAGTGCAGTGGTTCATAATGACTGTACTGAACTGTTTTGTTAAGAGAAAATTAAGATGAAAATTACAAATAAGTCACAGATACAAGTGAGAAAATAAACCAAAGGAAGTTAGAAATGAGTGAATGGTCGAGGATCTGATGTGATTGATGTAAAGAAAAAAACATCGATCCTTATCATTATCTTTAAGATGCGCCTCAACTTTGAAATTCCCATGGCATGTCTGTGGCACTTTGTCCAAGTGCGCCTCATCTTAAACAGTGCAAACAGCACCACAGTGAGAATACCAGGCAGCAAAGAACAAGACCATGATGATATTTACTCCCGTATTGGGGAAAGAAAAGAAAAGAAAAATCAGCAATGTGGAAATGCTTTGATTTTCCGTTTCTCCCTACAGCAATAAAGTTGAATCAAAATTGTATTACAGACTTTATGATATTGGCAAATATTGCATCATTGTGCGAAGAATAGATTTAAGATAATGTGAAGAAACCACTGATTTACATCAACTGTATCAGCGATATTACTTTTAAGAAAAGGCATGCAATATGTGATATTTTTTCTGTAAAACATTTTTAATGATGTGTGAAGTGGAATATTGGAAGCCAATATTGGTAGGTCAAATCTACAAATGTCTTACAGCCATCTTTCAGTCGTACAGGGAATGAGTGTTCGATAATACAAATACACAATATTTAGAGTATGATTACATTATTATTACCAAACATACAGTCCCAAATTTCATTATATATTAAAAGAACAACATCTTTGATAGATCATGAAACCAAGATGTGGACAATGACAGACTGAAAATCTTGACATCAGTCTGTGATATAACCTCCCCCAAACCAATGCTCATATAAACCATGCACAGAGCACACTGTTGAAGAACATCGTGGAGCAACACAATAGCAGGATTTATCAAAGCTCAAACAGTGATGCACAACTCTACTCAGTCTGGTTCCATCTGGTCCAGTCTGCCATGTCCTCAGTGGTCTCAACAAGGTTCAGTAGACCCGACTAAGTTGGGTTAGGTCAGGTGGGGTCATTTCCTCTGCGCGTTGTGAATTTTGGGGATCTCGTTGATCTCCACACAATGAGCAACCGTCCCAGCACACACTGGGTCTCTGCGCTGCCAGGGGGAAGATTACATTCAAAACAGACAGCAGCAGAGATAGCCATCATGCTGCCAGCCAGCCAGGCTACATTCCCCTGAGCCTTCACACACTCAACTTGAGCTGAAACGATTACTTGAGTAACTCGAATAATTCGATTACAAAAAATGGTTGAAGCAAAATCTCTGCCTTGAGGCTTCGTTTAATTCCTATCAACCGCGTTATGTGGCCTGCTTAGCTCAAGGATCATTTTACCACACGGACTGTCTTTGCAGACATACACCACTACGGTTCAGTTTGCGCGATGGCGGGTCCGTAAAAGACAGACAATGTCCAAAGTTTGGGATCATTTCACACAAAAAAGTGTAGTGTCTACATAAAGTGCAGTGTGTCTACTGCAAAGCAGAACTGGCGTACCACAACAGCATTTCAACAATGATTCAACATCTGAACCGAAAGTATCCAGCTGTTAACAACAGCTCACCAAGAGTCACCGACACAAGCTAACGTAAACATTGATGCTACCTAATTTAACGTAGCCTACCATCGCTAGTTACAGTGTATGGTATTTGTAGAGGCTGTAGCCTGATGTTGGTATGACTAGATATCATGTCAAGATGTAGAAACTAATTTTATTTGTGTTAAATTGCAGGAGAGTAATAGTTGGAATAAATACCTGTATGATTTTTTTCAGGAATAAAAGCCAATTGCTTGGTCTATTTAACAGGCCTGTCATTTTCGTTATGCAGTCTTTGGTATTGTTGATTAATAATGTAAAATTATTTTTTATTAGATTACTCAATTAATCGATGTGATAATCGGTAGAATACTCAATTCTAAAAATATTCGATAGCTGCAGCCCTAACTCAACAGACATACGCGCTGTGTTCAAACCAACAATAGCACTGTGTCAAAAACATGCAGTATCCTCATTCATTCCAATGACAGTATTGCGTTGGCACAGCAGCAACAAAAAGACGCAGGCTGGATTGAAAACATTTTTTTTTTTTTTACCTGGCACAATTTTTGCCACTGTGCGTCATCATTGACACCGTGTTGGCCTGTCAAATACATGCAAGTGTATACTCTTGGTAGCTGAAGGAAGAATGGAGACAAATGGAGACAAAACTTATAGGAATGACAATTAATATGTTTAGGCTGACGTTTATAAAGATCTTTACGTCAAGGTGCTGAGAGGGTAATGACCCCATGCACTAAAGAAGTGGTGTCTGTTGCTCAGTCCATAGGAACTCTGGTTCCCAAACATAGGCTTGGAACCATTCACGCATTTTTTGCAATTACCCATCAAATATGCTCAGCAAACATTTGTGACATGAAACCAAGGCAGGATAACTTATAGTTTAACAAAAAAAACAATTAAATTTAATTATTTTAAGTTATTACGTGCATCTTTTTCAACAAAATAAAATGTTCTAAAAAATTATATTGTATTTGTGCATATCAACATATCCACCAATACCCATATATCTGTGTTAGGCCAATATCAGCCAATAATGTCAACCTGTCTCGCAAAATGATGTCTCCAAACTGAAGGTTTGAAATAAGAACTAAACTCAGCATGCACACACACAGAAACTTGCACATGATCTAACTGCACAAAACCACATCCTAAATTCAAGAGTCTTGCGTGAGAAAAAAAACACATAAGATTACATTAGACTACATGCTTTCACACTAGTTATATTTTGCTCATACCATTAAACATTTCACACCCTGTTCTTATCACCGATTTTCCATGAATGGCCTATAAACCCGAGCAGTCTGCCCACACACACACATAAAGACCACCCACCCATCTTCAACATATTCCATTAATGGCTTGTTAGCGCACATAGTGAAAATGCAACACTGACAGCCTCCTTCATTCAAAGAAGTGCACATCTACTGACACTCTAAAGAGGTCCTGCCATTTTACAGCTGAGCCTTAGGTGCCGATTTATGAAGGTGGGGTCATCACACACATTAAAACCTGAAAATATGTTGACAGGAGCCACACAGGAAACAAAGGAGCAGTACAACCACTGACATGGCGCACAGCCATCTAGAACACGCTTGTAAATAAATTCCGACCGCATAGAGAACAAATCCGCTTTCATGAGAGCGATTGGCTCCTCTGCAATAAGTACACAAAGGGAAAAGGTCCCAGGTCTTAAAAATGCTTCCATTAAAGTGACTTTAAAGGTGCCATAACTTACGCTTTACTGCCTCTTTTGCACAAAATGATCATTTTCAGCAGGAAAGTGAAAGTAATCCATACCAATCATTCCTTTATCACAAGGAGATTTAAAGAAATAAGTCAATAATATTGGACATGAGCTTTTAGTGGAATCATGTCATGATTATATGAATGAATGAATGAATGAATATGTAGTGTTATAACTTTTCAATATTCTGTAGTCCAAATAAAGCAAATAGAAAATAAAACTGCATACAAAATTTGTGGCCGAGTCATAATTAGATTTAGTTAAAAAGGTGAGTGACAGATATCAAGCTGTCTTAACAGCATGGGGGGGGGTTTCGCTGGAAATGGTCCAATGCCCCACTGAACAAACTGAACTACACACTATGCAGTAAACACTAGGTGAAGTTTCTCCTAAACACAAGTGAACATTGGTGCAACATTTGCCAGATGCAAGCAGCCTCAAAAACTTCCAGACTTTAATAAACATTTCTTTTACAACGTTTATAAAACTCAAATTTAATGGGCATCACAACATGTAATATGTGTTGCTAATTCGATTGCGTACAACCACTGCATTTTAAATCACTATGCCAATTCCCTTTATTGTCCAACAAACTAATTGCAAAAACTGAAGCAAAGCTGCCCTACATTTAAAATATATCCCTTTTTCTTTTTCAATCCAACTCTTGTCTTTTATCACAAGTAAATCCAGTAAATGACTTGACAGTGTTTTACAGATGTACACAACCCTGTAGAACAGTTTGCTTATTCAATGTGCTGTATGCTACAATTACTCACAGTGTGGTTTATCTGCACTCAGATATAGAAATAACAAGTTGAATTCAGTTTGAGCAGCATTATCAAACATTAAATGGCGTAGATTGTGGTCTTAAGTGTGCATGAGCTAGTGTCAGACCTGCAAATTCCTCTGAGTAATAAAGGTGACAGTGTGAGGCGGGGGGAGCAAAATTTTAGTGATTTTAACAAAAATCAGCATACTTTATCAAAAATCATCCTTGAGGCTTAAAGAGAATGACATATTTAATATTTTTAAAAATGTCATTTTATTTTATTTTATGTTCAACTCATGGAAATTCCTGGAACTCAAGACAGTGTTGGGCATCCTACAATCTCGCCAGATTGTTTATCTAAATAGCCCTATGTTAGGGCTATTTAGACCAGGTATGCGGCGCATCCCATGCAACAAGAGATTAACACGGTTGCCAAATTGCTTCATGTTATTTACACACATGAACACATATCCACATCAAAAACACTTAGTAGGCCTACGCTGTTGTTTAACAACTGGGCTACATCCAGCTCCTCTTGGTTCACTGAATGACTGCCTAACGCGCAAGCGTGCACGACAACTTCCGTAATGAATATTCAGGGAAGCTCAGAATTCAAGTAGTAGCCGTATATCTCGGAACTCAGGGCAGAGCATCCGGCTAACGTTAGGGGCTAATGATAAGCCTAGCTAACGTTACTAATGATAAGGTTACAACCTCCTATAATGGGAGTTGCTAGTTAAGCTACCTAGCTGGCTAGTAAGTTTGCTATCTTGCTAATGGAAATTCCAGCATCAGCCTCCCCCCCTAAAAAAAAAAAACTCTCTGGTTCTACGCGATTCACGTGAATGACCCAATTGACCAAGAAAATGGCAATTGTCGCAGAAAAGCGACAAGTTTGCAGGTATGTAGTGTGGTTTGCATCAGCTGATTAGGTTGTGCTGTCATCTCTACGTTTTTTGTCAATGGGGATCAGTTTGTTAAGAATGGACAATTCAAACTGCAGCCTCCATTAGCAAGAAAACGCACAACTTCAGCAGGCACTGAGTCAACTACTTGCACTTGTGTGACAGCAGGTAAACTAGAGAGAAATGAGCTGTGAGCCTAATTCGCCAAGACAATCTTCTCATTTGTACCAAGGGCTTTGGTTTCACCCAAATGCTACTTATCATCAAAGACAATAATCCACCTGATCCCCATAGATTTTACATTCCTCAGAGTTAAACGTCATGTGATAACAGTAGCCATCCTTCGGTATCCAGACTGAAAGAAAACATCATAACACCCATGTTACAGAACCAGTCCTGTAATCAACTCATCTTGGTTTCTCCTCCCTAACTGTTTAGAACTCAAAAATGCAAAACATCCTAAAAGCCGAGGTAATAATACCATCTCCAGAAATCAGCAAAGAGTGGCTGAAATTTAAGCAATTTCCTGCTGCTGCAAGGTGATTAAATTTCCCGGTGACCTGAAAATCAATTCTCAAACGCGTATCACTTGGAGGTACTTCCTCAGGACTTTTAGTTGGTTCACTGCATAAACCACTAGCAAAGAGTAATGACTGTAGAGGAGCGACAAAGAGATGGAGGAAAAGGAAGAGGAGAAAGAGAGATTAAAAAAAATCAATAAGCTTTTAGTGAAGCAAAAGGACTACGGCACTACACGCATGTCGACAAGTAAACCGACATCTCTTCCTCATGACTTCACAGAAAGGATAAAGGGAGTTTTTTAACCTTAAGCCACACAACCTAAATTAAATATTGTCTGGAATGTTTTGCTTCATCTCTAAAATTGGACGATTTAGTTAATTTCTTTCACATTTCTTGTCTCTATCTCTAATTAAAAAAAATCATACAACCACTGCCTTGTTTCCTGCTTTAAAACAACAAATGTGCTGAGAGTGTGTACAGTGAACTGTGCACCCAGCAGAAATTGTGCCCTGTAAGGCAGACAGCCGTGATTCAAGCAAGGGGGCAGTCTAGGTAAAATGTCGAATCACTGCAGCCAGTTGATAAAAGACAAGAGACATCAAGTCCAGCTGAGCCCTGCACTGTGTCCCCCTGGCAGAGGACATGCAGACTGTGGAAGCCTGGCCTCTGTCTGCCGGCTATCTAGGAAAACAATAACACTTTTCTTCCCTCACAGCTGCCACAGCAACCAGTGAAATCACCCAGCTTCAAACAGACGCTGAATACTGAGTTGGGCCACAAACACCCATTCAACAGGAGGCATCTACTTTGGTTCCAGACTACTGCTAAAATGTGTTTGTGCTTGTGTTAAAACACATCAAACAAATAGAAAAAAAGCAAAGAAATAGCATCTCTTACCCATCCTCCTCTCCATCCACAGTCTTGAGACCAGCTGATGCAGTTAAGGCACTGGCGGCAGCAGTGTTGCCCTCAGCTTCTTGACCCTGGCCAGCACTGGATCCAGATCCAGCCTCCCCTCCGGACAGCTTGGGCAGCGCCAATAAAGCCGACTGGTGCTGTAGGAGCAGCCGCTGGGCGTCCTGCAGCTGGGTGGTGGTGAAGGTTGGCAGGCTAGCATAGAGGGCACTGGCCTGGGCAGCATGAGCCAGGGCCTGGGCACTGCTGTGGTCCTGGGACAAGCTGACACAAGTCAGCTGGCTCTGAGGAACACCATGCTGGGGCATCCTACCACTATTCCCAGTGTTGTGGGCTTGTGGCTGGGCCTGGGGGTCACTCTGAGGGTTGGGAGCAGGCACACTTGGTGCAGATACTTGGCTCTGGTGGACTGTTGTGGGCAGCTGGGTGTTCAGGCCCGCATTTTGGATTTGTGTTTGGAGTGACTGTGGTTTCTGCTGCTGGCAGTCCAGGTGACCGGGGTGGCTCGGAGGCTGCTGACCTAGACCTGGTACTCCAACATGAGAGGGCATACTGGAGGTTGCAGGCTGCTGGGACTGTGTGTGAAGGAGTGCCTGTGACTGCTGCAGGGCCCCCATCATCTGATTTGATCCATTAGCTGTCCCAGAGGGAGCTGATCCAGCCTGGTTGGACAGAGGTTGAGAACCAGCGCCCTGGGGGATACCTTGGTGGGTCTGGGTATACTCTTGCTGCCTCACCTGCACTGGGGCTGCTTGGGGGGTAGCAGATGGCTGCTGTGGCATGGGGGCGTAGCCCATCTTCTGTTGCTGAACACCAACTAGGCCCTGTGTGGAGCCTGTGGGTTGATTAGCAACTGCCTGGGCATAGGTGAGCTGCTGGTGTGAAGCAGGCGTAGTGAGTCCAATGGTGGTCTGGTGACCCGACATGGCAGCAGGCAGATGAATGTTTGTGGGAGCCGAGGGGGCCACAGTAGTCTTCACATGTGAATGGGTGATATCCTGGGGGTGCATGTGAGGTTGGGACACTCCCATGCTTAAGCCACTGGGGAGGATTCCTTGATAGCCCTGAGGAGGGGAGGCGTAATCCTGGGCATGCTGGGGTACTGGGGGTCCCCCAGTCTCTCCGCTGCACACACTCTCAGTATAATGGCTCAATGTACTCATAGTGCTACTGACAGAGCTACCACTTGTGCTTTCCCTCTCTGAGGCCCCAGCAAAGCTCTCAGAGACAAACTGCCGCATGCTGAGAGACCCAGTATCAGATGCAGAGGAGCTGGGAGCAGAGGCTGGGTTCTCCTTGTCATAGAATTCAGTGCATGTCCATCTGCCCTTCTTAAAGGGCTCAGAGCTAGAGTCCAGCTTCACCACCCTGAAGCGAGAACTGGTGGTAGCTACTGCAGGGGCTGGAGCAGGAGTGGATGGTACAGGAGCTGTGGCTACAGCTGTGACAGTGGCACTCGCAGGCTGCAGCACATTAGATCCAAGTCTTCCCTGGATCCCACTGGAGAGTCCCATCCCTCCAGAGGCACTGACAGCAGCAGCAGCAGCAGCAGCAGCAGCAGCAGCAGAAGCCGTAGTAGTCATAGTGATGTTGCAGTTGATGTTTTGGTGTTGTTGGCTCATGCCGACATTAGTGGTTGTTATAAGGTTAGCTGCAGCAGCAACACCTCCACCTATGCTCCCCCCACTGCTGCTTATCACATTGAGAGGAAATCCACCACTGCTACTGCTAGCACTCGTGCTGATCCCCCCTCTCACAGGCACGTTGGCAGAGGTCAACATATTCACATTACTAACACTGCTGGTCTGGGGATTAACTATGCTAACTGTAGTGCCTGTAGCAGAGCTGTGCATTCCAGGGACAGATCCTGGGGCCACAACCCCCACAGGCTGCGCGGCAATACTTGAAGGTGCAGCCTGGGAAACATTCTCTTGAGGGACCCCCATATTAGAAGGCATTTTCTGGGTGACACAAGGTAAAGCTCCAGAAACAAGGGCAGATGGGGTGCTCCCAGACCCAGAGGATAGGGGGTAGACCTGGGCATGGTTAGGATGATGAGGATGTTGATGTTGATGGTGCACAGTCCCGTTAACCATGGCCCCACCGTGCTGTTGCGCCTGGTTCAGGGCATGGGGGTGTGAGGGCTGGTTGGGGGAGACAGCTCCAGGGGTCTCTGCCTCGTGGAAATTATTCAGCGTCTCCTCTGAAGAGCTTCTCTCTGCTCCAACTACGTCATTAGCTCGGGAGAGGGACACATCCAGGATTTCAGAAGAAGAGAGGTCCTCTGTGTGGGACTCATCCAGGTCGTCGTAGCTCTCTGTGTCCTCTGCAATACTGTTGTTGGTACTCACAGATATTTGTGCCGGAGTCACACTTGTGATCTGGAAACCACTCTTCTTTTTTATCTGAGCTCCAGCAGACTGTGTGGGCTGGGGCTGGGAATGCAGATTCAGGCTGTGGGGTGGAATATGATGGGGACCCGGGGAGGATGAACCAGCAGGGGGTTGGCACTGAATCAACAGGGAAGGTTGATAATCATCGGCCGGGACGTGGCTGTTATTGACCACCGGGTTGACCGGCGTTGACAGCGCGGAGCCGCTCCCGCTGCCTGTATTGCTACCCCTTCTGTGAAAGACAGCCGGGTGCGCCATCTTTCTAACACTGCCAGAGTCTCCTGCAGGGTCCGGATGATGCATTTCGAGAGAATCCGGGGGGTAGTTTGTCTCTGACAGTACGCAATAAGGTTGCAGTTCGTTAACGGCGCCGTCTTGACAAAACTACGCTCAACAGACAACACGATCAAAAATTAATGTTCTAACCAAGTCTCGCCTGCTCTCAAATATCAGGCAAAGTTGTGCCGATATTTAACTTACAGCCTCTCATACACGACTCTCCTGTGTCAGTTAGCGAGGCAAAAGAGGCTAGCGACCGCTTTGCTGAGTGGCTAGCGAGCTAACGTCAGCTGATGCCAGTTGTAATTCGCCGGCTAACTACCAGTGTTATCCGTTAGCGCCTTTGTTAAGCACGAGCTAACATTTTGTGGGGTGTTCTAATGAGAGGCTATGCTGTAACCACCACTCGCACTGAAAGCGGAATAGCTGCTGAGTAAGTTAGCCTTATGTTGGATGCTAGCCTGACAGAGGAGTAACGTCAGCTAGCTAGCTGCCAGTCTCCATCACCGGCTAGCTAAACACAGACTAGAGTGAAGTCGTTTTTAGCTGCTGAATCTCCTCAAAGGAAAGAAAATGAAAAGGAGCAACCTTTCATCCGGTGCGCAGGGATGTAAAACCGAATACAATCACTTAACAGCGGCGTACAAAGGTTTAATCCATCCCTCCGAGTCCTCGTTTTGCTCTTGGTTTTGCTGTATCACTGGTCCTCCCCAGCGGTAGCGTTGTTCAGTATGTAGCCTCCCGCACCGCTGCTGTGGCTCTGTGCTGTGACGGGACTGAAGGGGAGGGGTGCTCCGTAATATGGCGACCGCGCATGGTCTCTGCTGCCAGACATAAAGCAGTCTGGGAGAGGCGGCGACGAACACAACATCAACATCACCGGAAAAGGCCGGAAAGTGCCGAGGAGGGGGCGCTCCCTCAAATGAGATAGATAGATAGATAGATAGATAGATAGATAGATAGATAGATAGATAGATAGAATATTATTTTGATAAAAGTGAAAGCGACCAATACAAATTGTACCTGAGTGACAGTCTTAGAGTATAGTTGTGTCAACTGATTATCAGATCTGATTTTCTGCGTTTTCATGAAACAGTTTTGTTTGTTTCTGTTTTTAATCTAAACAAATGAATTATTTTAAGTTTGAATGCCCTACTTTGGCTCCCACATGTAGTGGGGTAAAAAGTATAATATTTACCTCCAAAATATAGTGGGTTGCAAGTATGAAGTGGCAGAAAAGGGTAAGTAATCAAGTAGAGAACAAGTATCTCAGAATTGTACTGAAGTATACCTACTTATTTACTTTCCACCATGGTTTAATTGTTGTTATTGTATTTGGTATGAATAATCCAATCTAAAAGTAAAAAGTACAAAATTTCCAGTGGAAAATTTCCAGTAGAAAATAGTATAACATGAAAATACACAGCCAAAGTACAAATACCTATGACTTAAATTACATACATTTATTTAATTACTTTTCCTCACTGATTAAAACTTTGAAATTCTTGTGATTGCCAATCAGATAATGCATTTATGAGTATCAAGCCAGAAATAAGACCAGTAGCTTCAATTTCGGACATTGTCAGGTGGATGTTTTATCTCTGAGGAACCAGTTGAGTCTGCCTCCTGCTATCGGGGGATAAGTTCACCCCAAAAAGAAAATTCAGTCGTTGTCTATTCACCCATTTACGATGAAAAGTTTGATAAAGGTTTGTAGTCCACAAAACAATTCTGGTGCTTCACAGAGTTGCACCATTCTCCTGGACAACCAAAGAAGATGGAGATCAATTTATGGGGATCTCGGTGCTTTACTTTTAAAGTGTTTATTTGCTTTTACCAGTTTAGGTCCTAACAGATTAAACCATTCTGATGCCCCCACGTAAAAGACAATGTCGTTGATATATATTGACACAGAGGTTTGTTGTGATAAGGATTTTTACAAGAGGGAGAGAAGAGAAGGGAAGAGAAAATATGAATAAACAGGGTTTGAATTAGAACTGTATCTTTATATCCAGAGATGATCAGAAATGACCAGAACAGACAAAATGGAGACATTTTTAACACCAGAGTTCAATGACCTGGAGAGGGAACATTACAGACGAACACATGTGTACATTTTCTCTCAGCCTCATGAGAGAGAGAGGGGGAGAGAGAGAGGGAGAGGGGGAGAGAGAGAGGGGGGGAGAGAGAGAGAGAGAGAGGGAGAGAGGCCCCATCAGTACCTGTTTGTAGAATAATCCTTCAGTGTGGCTAACACCTGTGTCTGCAGAGAGATCTAGCAGCTCTCTGTCTACCTTTGTTTCAGAAACACTGTTGTTGTTGTTGTTTGTTGTTGTTGTTGTTGTGATGTTGATGTTTTGCTCGATCCACTGCAAACACTCAGGAGGACAGGATTTAATTGATAGTATGTTGACAATCTATATATGTTTTTTCTTTTATCTTTTCATCAGGTGATTTATCTACAGGGATAAACTCATAAACCTTCATCAGCTGTGAGTATTCACGGCGTACAAGTACAAGTAGAAACATCACAGTGTAAATATCAAATCAATAACAAATATACTCAAGTACAGCACTATGATCAACAAGACATACTTAAGTAATGAAAGTAAAAGTACTTGTATCCAGAGTGCCTCCTTTCAGAGGGTTGTATCCATGTGAGTGATAGAATGAGAACAATCTTTCTTTTGATATTTACAGTAAAAAAAAAAAAATCTGAGATGTTCAGTTAAGTTTTTTTTTTTTTGGTAAATCTTACGAATGTCTGCGAAAGCCTTGAACAGAGGAGGAACAGCTGAGGGACACACGTGGAGAGGCGCAGTTTGAGGTAACAAACAGTGAGGAGGGCCAGAGTGGCGGAGGCTAGTGGAGGAGGTGGAGGAGCGAGAAGGGAGAGAAGAGGAGTAGGGATCTGACTGTCAGGCGAGCAGACGGGGCTGTACCCATCGATACAAATGATAGAGGACGAGAGACAGCAGGAGCCCGGTGCAGTGTAAGCGTCTGGTGCTGTCAGCAGCTTTAAATCACACTGGCACTCCACAACAAAAAAACACACAGCACCATTGTGCCGCCGCCCCTACAATAATGACCAATGTACTGTATGACTGTATCCTCTGGACTCTGCTTCCATTTTGTAAACACTCTGTTCTGTCCTGAGTGGAAATAATAATCTATTCAGTTAAAGAAGTAACAATTGTACGCTCTCTATAAAGCTGTTGAATATTATTTGTTATATAATTCAAGAACAAGTAGGTAGTCAGGGGAGGGTTTTGCTCTGACAGTAGGTCGGCTATTAATCCCCAGGACGGTAGTTCAATTCCCAGCTCCTCCTGTCAAGTCTTTGAGCAGGACACTGGACACTTAATTTCTAATCAAATTGAAAGTCACTTTGGATTAAAGCGTCAAAATGAATGCAGTTGCTGGATGAGCAGAAGTAGCCACCAGACGATCAAACCTAATCCCCAGTGTCCATATTGATTGTGGTTCCACAGGCTAATCTTCTTCCTTTCAGAATAAAATCATAATTCAAAATGTACTATCAACTGTCAGTGTATGTGCTTCACAGTCAGTAATTAGAAAGACACAATCCGGAGTAAAACTCAGTGTAATTGCACGGACAAAACAATCATACAGACAAATAAAGTTAATATTATTACGTGCAATTTAGATTAATAGACGGATAAATTGTTCCATGTTAACTCAGTGACTGATAAACAAGTGCTACCCTTAGGACAATGTCAAATGTGAAAAAAATCACAATTTCACATGTGAATTACATACATTCATGTGTGACTGCCTTTATTTCATATGTGAGTTTAAGTTTCTGAATTTTGCAACAAAAAAATTGCATCTAGCATCAAATAGTATCTAACACTAACTAAGATTTGCACACAAAATAATGTTGCATGTGAACTGTATATTTTTATGAAAGATTTGTGTTTTTTACACATATGAATGAATATTTCCTCATATAGAGTTTTCAGATGTTGAAACAAAACACAACACATGAACTCACTCAAAAATGTGAATTACATCACAAGAAAATTTCCCCATCAGAAATTTACATTTTCACATGTGAATTACAAATGATCACATGTGATTTGCTTCGAATGCATTAGCTGCTCAAATATTGCAATTCAGCACAGTTTTTGAGTATTTCAAGTATTACTTTGGCTGTTGCTGTACACTTTGACAGCACAACTGTAACATTTTAGAAGAAAATATCTCACTTATTACTCCCCCAGTCAGCTGTAGTTACCTTATAGTAGATGCAGAAAAATGTATGATGCATTTATGAAATATGATACCTTGTAAATCTAAAGCCACTTAACACTATATAAATTACTGACTGGTGATTGCAACATCCTTACTATAATTTACTTTTCCATACATCAACATTTATAATGCAGTATTTCTAGATTGTGGTGTTGTTACTTTTATGTATGTAAGGAAACTCTCCAGCATGGACATGTTTACTGTATGTGGTGTGATTTTAGTTTTTTTAGGATCCTAACAATCTGCCATGGAAAGCAGGTGTGGAGTTAAGAGACAGACCTGTCAGAGCGGAGAGGTGAGGACGATGGTGAAACCAACCTAAAATTACTGCAACAGCAGAGTACATGAGCCATGCCCAGTGATGCGGGGCAGGGTGTCTG
>OMLP01005891.1:60186-72561 GCA_900302685.1 Spondyliosoma cantharus | reverse complement strand
CCCCCCCTCTTCAATAAGAATCACAATGTGTGTGACTAGATGCTTAAATGCCCAGGCCACCAAATTCATTCATGAGTTTTGCTTGCCACACAACCCAACTTGGCACGGCCGTACCTTACTGTAAACAAGAAAGAGGAAATATTATGAACTCAAACACCAATGGTAGGACGTGCGGATGAAAGTGTATTCAATTTTAACGTTTTAAAAACCAACAGCAATGTTTTTAAACCAATTGGCCTCCTCAATTGCTTATTAAAGATGTGACAAGGTGTTGTACTGATGTAGTTGTAAATTTGGCCAAAACATCTGTCCATGGTACACCAATCAAAAATTCTCCAGCAAACAGACAAACGGCAGATGTTTCTCTGGTGTGTCGTTAGCGTCTGGAATGGTTTGGAGATGTCTGGTCAAATTTGACATCTTCAGTCCATTTTTGGTCCAAGTTTGAAGTTTGGTCAGTCTGCTATGCTTTCGTACTGACAGCAGGCATAAGGCAGGTAACACGTATCCATAGCAGCACAGCTCACACACGCCCAGTATCAGTGGTAATCAAATTCATATTACCTACATGCAAATGTGTATCAAAAAAATTAATCGAAAATTTCTTGAAATTGCAATATGGCCGAGCTCAATATTCAAATCACAGGAGCTGCTGAAAGGTAAACTGTGTGACAAACAGCATCATGATGAATTTTTCTCCAGACGCAAGAAACACATGTTGGATACAGACAAACAACAAATGTCACCTCATGATGATTTTAATATTATATTACATTATAATAATTTTTTCCAGAGAAATTAAAATTACTATGGTAATATGATCATATCGCATCGCAATGTCCATCAAGAAAATGAATTTATGATTAAAATTAGCCATGTCAAGCCCCTGACCTGATCAAGCTTGCCTAATTTGTACTCGCCTGTTGCCAAGAAGTGACCATCAGTTGCTCCCCTGGAGAGATGCAGTCCCTGTAATTAACATTTTGAGTGGTGTCACCTTTTCCAACAGCCTTTAGTCTTATGCTGAGAGAAGGTTACAAAAACAGATCGCTCTTCACTTTCCAAATGAAAAACTCTGTTGTGTTGTATAGCCACTCATTGCTCCAGATTTTCTTTTAAGCACAATAATACAAGGATTGTTATATATTTTAATCACGCATTTTGTTTTGTCATGTTTATGAGGACTCTTTATGTGGTTGCACCGTCATTGCTGATGCATTCATTTTATATATGTTTGCTGAGCTCTGAGCACTTCTCCTTTGTCTTTTTTAAAATCTTTTCACAAAGCAGCTATGTATAATTCAAGTGCGTTTAGGTATATATGAACAGTTTGTTAAAAATGCCCAGTCACCTTCACTTCCTGTTTTATTTTGTAACTTCTTGATTTCCAGTTTGTTCCATATTGGTTTACCTGATGGTCTTAGTTATCATAGTAGTCTCTTAGTGTATGACCACAACATGTTTGGACTTTGATTTCTGTCTGATCCACTGTAAGTTTGCTGCTTCATTCTTGTATCCTGCCTTCTGCCTTCCACTCATCCGCCTTGTTTCCTCCACCGACTGCAGCTCCTGCGTATTGCTTCGAGATACCAAGTAAACTTTTTTTAGACCTCAATCCTCTAGCCAAGTGCAGTTCTTCCATGTCGAGTCGACGTTTGTGTTCGGGCATTCAGTTTTGTGGATCGCTGAAGGGCATGCCAAAAGCTTAAAAGCATGACATTTCCCAGTTCATACTTGATGAGTCACACATTAAGTCACAGGCCTATTTCTGTGTACCTCATCGCAGGTTTACAGAGACACTTCAACATAACATCATCTAAAGTCCAGAAATTTCAGCCGTAATCTACTGAGGCAGTTGCATCTTTTCCTCTCTTGCATTCGTTTTCGTAAATATTTATACTAAAATCACAGGGCTTGGTGACAGATTGTGAGTCGGGACACCTTGCGTATGTTCCAGGTAAATGTCACCTGGAGGCCCACATGGTCATGAATGTATAGTCTTATACATAACCTTTAAGTGTTTGTTTTGGTCTTCTTGCTGAATGAGGCTAAAGGCACGAGGACTTGTTCTTTATGTACAACAACTAGCTGACTCACATAATATGCCTTCGTAGATAAAGATCTGATCTCTGACCGCCTCATCTGTTAAATCTAGAGAGTCAATCAACTGTTTTTTGCGGTATGAATTTACACTGTGTGATATTATAGTGTAGTGTTTCCTTCATATGCTGTGGAATGATCGTATACAGTTAGGTAAAACAGTTCTGTAAATGGCTCTACATGTGAAACACCCCTTCAACATAATCATGTAATCTGGGTTACAGCTTTAATGTTAAGAAGCCATGTCTTTATAAAATGGTTGTTTATTAATTCATCATTGCATTGACAGGCAAGCATACAGTGAGCACAATGAATTAATCAAAGCAGTAACCTTAGATCTACATGCCCGACTGATGAGTGAAAGGGAAATGTGAGAGCAGCTGCTGGAAATACTGTATTTAATAATGGAGGAGAGAATCTAAGATGGCACGGACCCACATTCAAGTCGACAGAAACAAAGTTTGCCAGGAGGCATGGGGATGTGTTTCTAATAATTGTCTGAAAATATATCTGTGTGAATGATGTCAACGTTTCATCCTGTTGATCAGATACGGTACAAAAAAAACACGAGGTTTTCCAATTGCTTCAATTTCACATATTTGCCAACAGTAGTGGAATGTAACTAAATGTGGTTGCTCAAGTACTGTACTTAAGTACAAATATCAAGAAATTGTACTAAAATGTATTTAATGCTACTTTCTACTTCTTCTTCGAAGTGAGGCACATGGGCCAAAGTTGGTTTGATTTGACCTGTCCATGATTTGACCATGTGTATAAATGTATATATGTACGTGTGTATGTGTATATATGTATTGTGTATATAAGTGTATGTGTGCATATATGTATGTATGTATGTATGTATATATTTATATATAGAATATGAGTTGCTCTTTAAATATGTATGGATGCCTGATTCTTAATTGTATTCCATAATGTGAGCACAGCAGGCAGAGTGAGATAGTGAGAGTGTTTTTGTACAATTTGTTGGTTTGAGGATCTGAGTACCTGCTAATTTAGTGGCGAGTCACATATATTGTTGGTACACTTGATTAAAGAAACCTCACTGATTGCTGCAGTTATTAAAATGCTGGGATCTATATAAGTTTCCTGCCTTAAGTTGTGACATATCAAGAAAAATACCATTAGTTATAGCACCCCCAACAGGCCAATCAGTGTATTTGTTAAACACTGAGACAGTGACAAGATTTCATGTACACAGATAAGGGTGCAATCACATGAGTAATATGAAACTGTTAATTTATTTACATGATGTTAAGATAAACTTGAAGACAGTTCTTTCTGTCTCTGAATCTTGCAGCCATAGTATACAGCCAGGTGGGAAATTTACAGCAGGACGTAAACAACATCTGTCTACATCGAGCAGAATTGTCATGGTTCTGTGTGTTGTGTCTTATGTTTTGATTTCCATGCCCTCTTGTGTCTTGTCAGTGTCTCTTCTGTGTTTGTCTCCCTCTGTCTGCCAGTGTTTCTCCTCTGTTCTTCCCCCCCTCGTTACCTCACCTGGCCTCCTCCCTCCTCTCTCCTCACCTGTTCCTCGTCTTGTCATTTGTGTCTGTGTATTTAGTCTGTGTCTTCCTAGCAGTCCTTGTCCGTTCATTGTCTCTGTTTGCTTCGGTTCATGTCGCTGTCTGATGTTCTCCCCGTGCCTCGTCTCCTGTCATCGTTTTGGTTTTTGCATTTTGCATTTTGCATTTTGCATTCAGCTTTTTGATTTGCACTTTCTTGAACCTTTTCTGTTGCACTTTTTTTAGCCCTTTCATTTTACTTTGTTTCTTTGTTGCATTCAGCTTTTGTTAAAGAATAAAGCTCGCTTTTGTTTCCCTATAGCCTTGTCCAGAGTTGCTGCGTTTGGGTCCAGCTCCTATCCCCGTAGTATCCCCTTAAGCCCCGACGTGACAAGAATGTAGAAATATACAGGAGCTGTTCCAGCTTGACGCTAAATCTGCTAGATGGCCTTCCACCTCACACAAACTATTCACAGTTCTCCAAAGATGCCGTTCTCCCACCTGAGGGAGCCTCTCTTCCCTCTCTTCAGTGTACAGGTGTGTCTAAAAAGAATATTTGCTGAGTTCTCATTATGAATACAAGCCAGGTAATTAATCCTGTGGAGTATTCAGCTTTACAAAGAAACCTATTCCACCGACAAAGAACTTTTTAAACACCCTTAAAAGCAAACTTCCAGCTCAGGGTGTTGTGTGGTTGCAACTCAGTATATACATACTTTATTTAATCAGGAAATCAATTAAACGGGAAAAACGTTTAAACACACAATCATATAGACAACTGCATGACAAGATGGGTTCTGTAATATCCTTGACATAGGTATAAAATGGAGAACAATTACAAGAATATTCTGTAAGAAATGTGAAAATATGTTTAAAAAGAAAAAAATCCAGGTATACACCAACTTCACTATATGAATAAATGCATTGTTATCAAATACATCCATTCTCAAATGTCCTTGTTGTAGGTATTAAAAACAGAATAAAATCTGTCTTTCTTTTAATGGCCACTGCCTGTGATGATCTGGAGTGTCTTTTGGTCCCCTGCAGTATACCTGCAGTTTATTCAATGGGGACTTCCAGCTTGATATTGTGCCACATTACAAAGTGCTAGTCACCTCAGCATGGCTCCAGGAACATGACAGATACTTCACTCTATGACAGCAGACTGCACAGTCTGCAGTAGAATACCTCTGGGAGGAAGTGAAGCAGCACGACTGTGAGACCAGACGAGACTGTGTGATGCTGTAGAATTAGCATGGACATACAGTACATCGCAGAGGAACCTGGTTTAATCTATGTAACCTTAAAATAACCACACAACCATAATCATTTTGATGGTTTAGTTTTCTTGTAATAAGGTGAATGGCGGTGGCCACTCCTCTCCCATCACTTGTGTCTGCACTGTGACTTACATGTTTACTTCAATATACACATTTTCAACACATAACATTGTTATGACATGAGTTTTGTTTTTAGTTAACACCCACATTACGTCTGACAAGTTATTATAGACCCTGGATTTGTAGTGACCACAGTGATGTTGCACCTTAGAAAACTATGGGGGTCACTAAATGGCACAAAATGCCATTTTTCCACATAATGTTGCTATAATGTCGAATGTTGGCTCTTGTCATTGGTTGGGTTTTTATTAGTTTAGATTTTTCCTGTTTTATTTGTAGAATTCATTCCCATATGTTGTATTTTGACATCCCACTTCCTGTCTTTGTCCTTTTCCCCGGCCTTTTTCTGTGTTGACCTGTGTTTTAGCTAGCCATCAGCCTTTGTGTATTTCAAGTTCATATTGATCATTTCTTTCCCACAGAGCTGCAGAGCTTGTAGAAATGTGCAGAATAAATGTATCTCTTTTGCTGAAAAAAATCCAAAATGATCCAAAATGATTGTTTTGTTTATCTCTGACAGTTTCTAACAAGGTTTGTCATTGTTGGTATCATGTGGTATCCGTGTTTTGTCAGCAAATGGTTGCCAGTTTGTGGGGAAAAAAGCCTAAGATTGGTTTGAATTCTACAGTATGTGCCCTGGATACGGTCTTTACTTTTTTGAATTTGCTCCAGCCTGTTTTTTCGCCTGCCCTTTGTTGTCTTCATTTGAGTCTTTTGGTTCACAGCTTATTACAAAAGCTTTCCTTTTGTTTTTCCACCTGCTTGCTTTGGTGTTTTGCATTTGGGTCCTTTTTGTTCCAAAACACAACACATCTGCCTACAACACAGCAAAATCAGTGTTTCCTACTTGGTACAAACAACTATGTTAATAGAGAAATGAGAAAAAACATAAAAACTTACCTTTTTCTTAACAGGAAAATCACCTTCTGTTATTGTTGGTCAACCAGTAAGCAGGATAAGAATTAATTTAAAGGTAGTATGAGTTATATTATACAATACTTCTACCTAAATCTATCAGGACATAATCAACAGGTCATTGAGCTCTTTCCAAAATATCTCTGTGTTTATTGGATGAAATGTTCTTTTGCTGTCCTGTTTCAAAGTGATAATTGCATTTGCCAACCAGGAGCTGCCATGGAAACAGCCCTCCATGCGAGCTCTTACTGAAGACATTGCAACAATGTGAATCATGCTTTATATGATATCAATGCCAAACCGTGTCAGGTTTCAGAGGAATTATCATTTCAGCTCAGGCAATTGCTCGAGGAGGCTTTCAAAATAATATGACGCTGTTAATGTGAGACTGTGTTTTTTAGCATCTAAAGAGCTTGTCAGTGGACTCAGAGTGCTGACATTTCATTTTGTCGCTGAGGTATCTCCCTGAAATATACCCAGACGGTAGGCAAAAAAAAAGCCTGCCTCTAAGCGAGGACGACCTTGAGAGGAAAGCCAAAACCCACTCACCAGTCACTGCCAAGCTCATTTTATCCCTGATGAAAAGAGATTTCTGAATCTTTCACCCAGCAGAGGGCTGATAGAGGATTTCACAGAGTTTCAAACTTGGGTAATAAGAGGAAGTTAGGCTTCATTGTCTGACACACACATACTTTCAACACATTTCAATGATGCTGATAAACTGCTGCCAGCAGCTGGGACACTCTGGACGCTGTGTCTTGATGTACTGATGTAGACAAGAGTTCTCTGTGTGTGTTACACTTTATGTGAATGTGCTGACGGCCGGTCCCTCTGAGTGAAATCTTTGTGCCTCACAGATATGACTGGTTTGTTTTTTCCCAGTCCCACTGCTGAGAGATCCATTTAGGGCACAGGAAGTTATATTGATCCAAATCCAGAGACCAGTGCCAACTGACATAACTCCCTGCTGCCTATTATTATCCAAAAAATGCATCATAGTCACCATTATCCACCAAGGCCGAACACTGGTTCTACTTCACCACTGTTTGAAGAATGTTAAAACTGTGTGAATACTGCAACTGTGAAACAAAAGGCTGTTAGCCTCAAGGATATCTGTGCTGATGTTATCCTCTAGCTGATAGTGTGATGGCTGAAGAAAGGGGGAGATTTTCCGAGGTACTGATAAATGACCTAACCTCACAACGCAGATGCCAGGATATATTGTTATCAGTAACCGTTTCTGCAAACGACAGACACGTCTCATAGGCTAAATATTGACATTTGTGACTTTCACATTAGTAGATGAAAAGGGGGTGGTACTTAAAATACTGGATATTTTGACAAGGAACCACAGAGTTTCAACATTTGCAAGCATGACACCACTGGATATTGTTAAGGAGAACTCAGGACAATTTCCAGCTGTGTTTGTTTTGCAACCAAATCCTCTATTTTACTCCCCAACCATGGTGTTTTTCTAACCTTACCTAAGTGGTGTTTTGTGCCTGAAACTAACCAGGGCATAGGCGCAGCGTTGTGACAAGAGAGAAATTCAAATTGAACCATAACAGACCTAAAGTTGTAACAAACGAAACGTCTAGGTTTATACTTATTTGTGGTTTTGCAAAAATGTACTTGGCCAACATTTACAGTATTCTGGCGAATGGGTTGACCCTCAATGCCCACATATTAAGATGTGAAAGCAAAATGTTTTCTGATAAGTCTTAAATTCATAGCTCACAGTAAAATTAGTCAAAAAACACACATTCTTCTTTTTGGGACCTGTTTCATCCATTTTCAGTGGCAAACTGAGCACCTCAGTCCATTGGTCAGTGCATTTTACCCTGATGGTGGAACCAGAGCAAAGTTCACTGTTTCCCACAGACAATAAGGCCCATAAAGTGGCTGTTTGGCCAGTCTTTGTCTAAAGTGCTGGATAAAATGTGTTAATTATCCAGTTGACATTTCCATCCTTTACACAGGTCCGTCACAAATATGCAGAGGATACACATTTTTTTTTTAAATGAAGGCAGAAGAGGATACATTCGAAAGAGCTGATCTGAAACAACAACAAAAAAAATGAAGTAATCTGCTTCATACCTGATGACAGGGGGCAAGGTGCCCTGTGTGCTTATGTCACTGCAACATATGTATGCACAGTATAATTCAACACAAAGAAGCATATTAAAGGGAGAGTAAAATTTGAGGCCATTTATTCATTCATTCATCCATCCATTCACTCATTCACACGTTCGCTCATTCACTCATTCACTCATTCATACAGTAGCAGCATGTCCAGTTCTAGTAGATGTCCACAAGGTGGCAATACATACAAATCATATGCAGTGGTAAAGGGGAAGGTTTAAGTATTCAGTTACATGAGAAAGAAACATGCTGTGTTGAAGATGGTCCATGTTTGTCTCTGCTCTCATTCTTTTCCAAACAGCTCTTCACTCTGAACATGAACTTCATAGATGAGAAAACGTTCACAGATTTCCCTCCAGAAATGATCTCGGTTCAGACAAAACCACGGGATCTACAGGGATGTGAGAAAAACTACAAACTGCTGTTCACGTGTTCTCAAAGGCAGCTATTAAATCAAATGTTTAGCAAGACTGCAATGAAGAAACACATTTCAATAAAATAGTTAAATGTTCTTTGATTCAACTCAATCTTGATTTCTTCAATTCTACAGTCATGTGCGGTTCCAGTTGCAGCTGGATAGTAACGTTCATTTACTGTAACACAATGGGCGCACAATGTTTTTATAAAGTTTTTTTTTATTTTCCTTATTAGTGGAGATGAGATGAGACTGTGGAGATGGACGTTATGAGACATTTCAAATATTATTTGAAATAAACATGTTAAATAATATGTGAGGTTCACACATCATGATATCAGATACTGAGTTGAGATGGAGACCAGTCCTGCTGCTGGACTGTTTGTAAAAGAGTGCAGGTTTTCCATCGATCCACACGGTGACGCTACCAGTCTCCGTTTAAAAGCCTTTTCATTCAAGGAAATACATTTCAATACACTTTTTTTTGTAAAATTATAAATGTCAATGGGCAGGAGTATATAAATGCAAATTAATTTGATTAATATAATAAATGAGAGTTGTATTTTTTCATAGAAAACAAACACAAAACATCAGCAAAAATTGTATTACTACCTCTAAATCTTTAGTATTCAGATCTAGACAACTTTATTGATAGAACGAATAATTTGCAATCAACACATACAACTCCAAAATTCACAGGCAAGATAATTGTTAAGGGGAACGGACAAGAAAAAACTAGAAAAGCAATAAGCTGCAATAAATAAAAACATAATTTGCCATTTACTGTTATTAGTTGCTTGATAAGCAATGATGAAGGACTTAGAGCGGTGGTTTGTACTGCTGAGGGTCACATTATAACGCTGACACAGACACACATTTCATTTCGTTGTGCACCATGGCTTTGAAAATTTTTCTTCAACACTTTATTATTGCCAGTAACTGTTTATGTAAATATTTAATAAATCATAAGTGCACATTGATTTTTTGATTTGTTGCCACTGCCTCGTTTGTCAGCTCTCTGTTTTCTATTTGTCTGATATGATTGTAAATGTAAGTTCATTTTTGATTGTGTGCGACGGTTGTATCTGTAATCCCAGTATCGCATAAATCTTTGAATAAAACTCTAAAAAGATGCAGGAAATCTATTAGATGATATCATTATTTCCAGGCCATCACAGAGAGAGATCCCATTTTAAGCTGGTAGTTTGGTAGCACAAGTATAAATAATGAAACAACCTTGTGTGCTACAGTCCATTTAGAAAAAAGCCACTGTGTGGACCTGTTTTGCATTCATGGCCCTGCTTGACCCCGTCTTTAGTGGCCCGGTAATCAGACTGAAGTGCAATTCCGTTTAACTTTGCTGAATAAATCTGAGATGTGGGTGGCTATCTCAAGTCTGCTTATACGTTATATTGAGCTCTTTTAATACAAATTATGGTGACAGTATTTGTTAGAGGCCAGCAGCAGTCGCAGGGCGAATAACAACACCAAAAAATTAATTTGGTTTGATTAACAAAATCAAGCTGCTGGGTCCCCTTTTAACCTCCTGTTCCTCTTCCTCTCTTTGCAGTGTGTCTGCTGTAATAATGCATTTTTTTTTTAACACAAACAAATAAAATATGTATATATATGCACAAATCAGCTGAAATAATTAAGCTCTAAAAGCTAGCTTTTGACTGGAAAAGACCTCAGGTTCAGGTAATGAAGCAGCACCTCAAGGCCCCTTGGATGTCATGTAAATGTTGATTGATTAGTGTTGCAGCAGGAATTCATAGATATAAATGTCTACCACAAACTTGCTGCACACAGTTATGTGATTGTCATACTAATGGGATGTCATGCAATTTTAAATGGTAGCCTGAGGTTCCCAAAACCACATCCACATATTTTGCCATTATGTAATCTCTGTTTACAATAGTTTTGTCCTACAGTTAAAGGATGAATGATTCTCTAAAAGAATGGAAAGTTATTATAAATCTATCAAGCTGCCGTGAGTTTCAAAATGAGTCAGCATAGGCGACTACCATAGGATAAGATATTGCAAGAACTCACATAACATGCTGATGGCATCTGAAACATCGTAATATCATTAAATGAACACCTGGGAAGCACATACATAAATGTGTTTGGGTAACTATATACAGAAATTTAAAAATGAGTTGCCCTACAGCAATTTTATATAAGAAACATGGGTCAGTGCAGTGGCTATTAGCACAATGGCAGAAAGGGAAAGAAGCATGAAGACATAAGCCATGTTTTAAAAAGTATTCAAAGGTTATACTTGAGTAAAAGTGAAGATATTGTGTGTAAATAATACTTTGATAAATGTGCAAGTCACCCATACAAATAGTAATGGAGTAAAAGTATCTAATATTAAATGTACGTAAGTATCTAAAGTACAATTATACATAAATTTATATGTATGTATATACTGTATCCGATGGGTCAACTGATTTATTTATTCATTTATTATCCTTATTCAGATTTTTTCAACTCTTATTGCGCATAAAAAAAAATGTTCTACTTTGGCTCTGTCAAAAGACGTCAATTCAACGTCTCTGCCGACCATAAAAAGACTTCCAGTGGAGAGCCAGAGTTAAAGTTTTCTTTAAATCTTCAGTTTCGGACATTCAAAGAACTTTTGTGCTTCAAAATTGTTATGCCATGTTATACCATGCAGCAAAAGATGCAAGGTAGATTTGAACCCTGAGCCTCAGCCTCCTGCATGAGGCCTGCACTTTACCTGGTGAGCTACTTATCAACTTGATGAAAGCTGATGAAAGCTGGATGAATAAAACAAGGTAATTAATAAAAGCTGATAAAAAGCTCACCAGGAAAAGTATATTCTCCTTGCAGGCTACTGAGGTTGAGGTCCACAGTTAATTCCATCACTAGAAATACTGTAAAGTATAACTCAGCTGTTGACTATTTTTGACCATTAAAAGGTTCATTCTATCACAGATTCCCGCTTAAAACATTGTCTGCTGTCTTCATGTGTGAATGGATGAATGAATGTTGTCCAGTTCACAGCTACTGTGTCGTCTGGAGTTTTATTTTGACAGAGGTAACCGGTAACAGGTTTTATTTTGTATTCTCTCTACTAACCGGAAATTGGACAAAATTGACCCGTCAACTCGCATTTTGTGAGTTTATCTTGCGAGAATACCAAATTTCGACAGGATTAGGGTCGCAGTATGTCAGATAAAGCGGACGTTAATCTAACTGGAGTCAAACAAAGTCAAGGCGTGTGGCTTGTTAAGGTTTGTCCACTGAAAGAGTATAAAATGTATCAATTAAGGGCTCACACAATTGTTTTCATATGCTAACGCCAGGTAAATCAACCCAGCGGCTTTAACAGGTGTCTTCCGGTTATGATACGTAACGAGAGGATACACTTGTATTTCAATTTTAAAGTATGTTGCTTTTAAAAACTGTTAAATGATGATTTTTGACCAAATACGTTTGTGTAACGTTCAATGACACCGGAAGTAACCGTTAATCCTGGCTAATTAAGATAGCGATCATGATCAGTTCAGCTAACGTTAGCAAGTAAAATGACTTGAGGTTACCAATGTAAAAAAATACTATCTGATCAAAGTTCATCCTTAAAGCTCTGGTGGAGTAACATGCAAAGTTAGTATGTGTGTGTTGTATAAACCTTTAGTGTCCATCTTAATAATGTAAAAATCTGCCTTTTGTCACCAGGTTCCCAAGTATTTATCAAAGCAATGGGACAAGGCCACAGAGAAAGGAGAAGTTGGAAAGATAAGCATTGCAAAGTATGTTATGAACAGTTTAATCATAAGGCTTTAAAATATGTATATGTATATGTGTGTGTGTGTGTGTGTGTGTGTGTGTGTGTGTGTGGGGGGGGTAA
>OMLP01005891.1:37710-60152 GCA_900302685.1 Spondyliosoma cantharus | reverse complement strand
TTAAATCCTGTCCTGATAATCATTATTTTTCTCACCCATCTTTGACAGGAAGCAAGGCAAAACAGAGGTGAGACCGCTTGTACAGTAGGAAAATTTCATGTCACTATCATTCTTTCCATCATTACTGCAATTCAGATCCTTAAAACCTTAAATATGTGAGCAGATTGTAACATGACTGGAAAATTGAGAAGAGGCAGGTAAAATGTGTGACAAACAGCATTATGATTAAGTACTTTAGTGCTGCAGAGATGTCCTGGCCTACAAATCTCCAGATGTAAGGAAACATGTTTGTTTAGGACAGACCCAAACAAATGTCACATCGTCAGGATTATTATTATTTTTTTTACAATGAAAATTGTGATGCAGAAATTATCATTCCCACTAATCAGGAATCATATCGCAATCCTGATATTTGACCATATCGTGCAGCCCTACTTTTAATTAGCTTTAAATTATAGTTTTCGTTGCCTATTTTGCAGCTTATTTGCCATATTTTTCCTCTTCCTTTCTTCCCTTGTTTTCTTATTCCTTCTGGCATCCCGTCATTGTTTGCTGATGCACTGACTCAACTTCCTCACAGAAAATCGATTCATTTTAACATATATTTGACCCTGTCTGATGAATCAGACAATTGGCTGTTAATCTGACTAGTCAGCAGGGCCTTGACTCAGCTGTGATTCTCAGGTAAGTTTCAGCCTGAGTGACGAGCTGACTGCCCTGGATGCTGTGGGGGAGAAGGATGCATCACTGCAGGTTCCAAGGGAGCATCCCTTCACTATGCACACAGTGGGTGGACAGACCATGGCTGTCTTCAGTCAGAGTGACACAGGTCAGTCTCCAACTCAGATGCTTGTCTCTCTGTTTCTTTATTATTCCCTGGGTAACTTCATCTGAAACACGTTTGATAGTGGCTAAAGGGTTCAAACTGAAATAGATCTGACTGTGTATGTGACTCATTTGACGGTCCACAGGCAAGTGTGGTTTGTGAGCTAAACAAAAGTCTGCGTTCCAGACAGATACAATCTAAGACTCATGCTGTAGGGTTAAAGAAGCGTAGCAGAAAATGAGGCTTTACACAAATGTCTGAAACTGGATTTTAAAGACTGAAAAGAAAGAAGTGAGAGAGGTATTTTAGACTCAAGACAGAGTTTAGAATTTGGATGATTCTCTTTACATGTTAATATATTGTATTAGCTTTGCCTTGGAAAATAGAGTGGTCTTGTGTTGTTGCTAAAACCGACAAAGTTTTAAAACGCACTATGAAGAATGTTTGTTACCTGCTGACACAATGTTTTGATTAAGCTTGAAAAAGGAACAAATCCTGGAGCTGTTACGTTGACAACAAAAAGAGAAAACCAGCACTCACAAGGAATTTGTCATGATAGTGTCGCATGACATTACAGATTAATCTTCCCTACTTCTTGCAGTTTTCTTGTTTTAATAAATGGCTGGTGTTGATAGATCCTACATTGATTACACTGTAAAATGAATGAGGATATTCTGAGTGGGTTCTGGAGGACGACTGCTGCCAGGCATGATGTGTCATACATATACATGAGCCAGAGGGATTTGCAGGGATTTGCATCAGACCCAGAGATTAAAATAGCTGTAACTGTATGGTCGGGTGTCTATGAACTGGTGTTCATAGTTTGACTGTAACTTTCTCGTGTAGTACCTTTAAATGCATATCATAATGACGCACCTGATATTCTTTTGAGACAATAGAAGGAGTAATTAGACAAAAGTTTAAATCATTGTTCAATGTCAGTAAAATGGTATGAATGAAACAAGATGAGAACAAAAGTTCTCCTAATTCAGCTAAAACTTTAATTTAGTGAAACTGTAAAGGTGTGAACAATTTTCAAATCAGTAAAAAAGTCAAAAGCAATTTGGTTCCTACCAGGGTGCCGGTGCTCAATAACACTGAAATAACAGCTTCTCTCAGTATTTTCAGTCACTGCTAAGGGTGTGTGTAATTGGGTGATTTTGGTATAAAAACATGAGCATGTTGGAGCATACTCCAGTCATTGACAATTAGTTTGATGCACAAATTTAAACTGTGTGGCAAGTTACCAAAACTCTATCCAAAGTGGAGTCAGAAACTAAATGGAGCAAGAGTGACAGGATGGTAGCAAAAACATGATGTTATGCATTATACCGCTGAGAGCTCAGAGTAATTCATAAAGATAAATTGAACATATTTGGTCCGAACCAAAAGTGGTTAAATAGACAAATGTAATCTGCTCAGTTCAGAGATATGCTTTGAGTTCTGTGCTAGAACTGGTGCATGTGGCTGACAGTGACAATAGATTTTTTTTCTGCTCAGGATAATGAGATGATTTTCTGCCTCGAGTGTTTTAAGTATCGATCTGGCTGATGTGGTCGACCACTTTAGATTCCCTTTCAATGGCTATAAGGTTCAGATGCCAGTGCAGTCCTTTGTTAAAATGAATTTCCATGTCTGAAGTTAATGTTGTTTGCAGGCATTTTGTTGTGCTTAAGTGCAACTCTGGCAGTTCAGATCTTCAGTGAATCTAGAGTCCATTTCATACAATAATCGTTGTGTTTTCAGGGTCTTGTCTAGGTTGCAAGTTGCCTGGTGTTGAAGAGGATCACAAAGTCAGCCCACTGTGTGAATAGATTTCAATCCAGTAGGGAGTCCTTGATGTGTGATATGCAAACTTTGGCCTACTTCTACAAATGAGATCACTGTCAAGCATTGTACAAGGAGCCAGGGGAAATTGTTGTGAATCAGCTACCTCGTTGATTGGAATTATGAGAAACAGGAAATAATTTCAGAATAATTTCCCCATTAAGCAGAGGGTCAAACAAGGTACAGGCAAACCTAGGACACATTAATTAGATTATCTCTGTTCGCATCACAGCACGTCGCAAGGGAAACATCACAACAATGACATTCACTAAGGTTGAGTCTCTTTTACTGTGGATGTACTAAAATTAAAACAAATAGAAAGAAATATTTAAAAGTGAACCTTCAACCTCTCTTTTCAGTCTTTTTTTTATCCAGCCCACCAGTTCCCAGTTCCTGCACAGCTTTACTCGCCCATAATGGATAAATATATCCTCCAGCATTTTGAATCGGAGAATAAAATGCAGTCCTTTTTAAAAATGTTGAATGAACCTTGTGTTGAACTGTGTAGGACAGAAAATCTAATTCGGAAGTAAAGAAATAATTGTGAAGCGGAGTTACGATATGACACATCAGGAGAGTAAAAAGAGTCAAATTTGGTACAAACAGATTCTATAATTGATCCTTATTATGAATATATATTATTATTATAATCAATCTTCCCTTCTCCTCTCTTGCTGTCTGCCTTTGACAGTCTAGCATTAGATAAGATGCACTTTCTCTACGTTCCAGTCAAGGAGACAGTGACGACAATGTGACCGGAACAAAACTAACAAAATGTGTTTAGTTTTAGATGTGTTGCAATTTTGATTATTTTGTATATGTTTGACAGGCTATTCTGTCAATCCTTTTTATATTCATTAGTTTAGGCTAAATAACAGAACAACTTAAACCCCTTTCACACTGGACAAAACATCCACTCACATCTGGCTTTTGTCTTTAACGTGAAAGGGTACAATTCACGTCAACATCAATGACTCTGCAGTGGTCACGGGTGTTTATCAACTCATCTCTGATTGGCTGTGATGAAAACGCCTCATCTGGGTGAAGTAAAGGAAGCTGTCTGGTTAGTACTTTTCCACATGCCTCTGTTCAATCAGAGCTTGAAATTCATTTAGTCAACACCGAATCCTTGCCAGCTGCCTGATCAGTGCTGTGCAACTCATGACAGACATGAGAAAGAGGCAAGATGTGTCACTCCTTAGCTACTTCTATCATCAGCTCCAGAAGAAACGATTGTATCTAATTAGACATTTTACTGATTAGGACTTTTTAAAACAAGAATTAACGTCTTCTGGATGTAGTCTGATGAGATATATGATCTCGTGCTTTCTACTGTTCCCTGTTTTTCCTCTGTGTTCGTGATGACCAAAAACAAAAAAAACAAAGCCATGACTGTCTACAAGCAGTGGGAAAGGGGCTAATCATCTACATTTAACAGGTTAACCTGTGTTTAATAAATTGCAATTACAGGCCAATGTTGGTGTAAAAAAATTATTTATTTCAGTTTAATACAGTCGAATCAGTACTGCTAGAAAACAGTTTAAACATTCAAACCTTCATGAATGTAAGATCTTTGCAGGACTGTTGTATTTAACTGAATTAATGTCAGCCAGGCTTACTTAAAAAAACAGGCAACTGAGTGTATAACCACAGCCAAAACGAAAGGAAAGTAGAATTTTGAATTTCTGTATGTCAGTGCCAGGACAACAGATGATTTCTCATTGGCTACATTTTATGTCTTTGTCAGCAAACTGTGCCTCAACAGTAATGACAATTGAAACAAAGCATTTTCTTCATCAGGTAGCATCCTAGAGCCACAAGTTTATTCTATCACCGCCCTCATGCTCTTTAGCTTCACCCACACTTACATGTGCATTAATACCTCCTACATGTGATAATGGATTCCTCTGCCTCTCTTTTTCAAGTTATTTTTTTCAATTACCCTCAGGTTTTTTTTACCTGCACTGATAACTCTGGCCGAAATTATGTTTTTAAAGGGTGAAAAAATAAATTCATACTCCGGTTGAAGCCGTGTCAGAGAGCATCACCTGTATAATATTTTTGTGTTTGAGAATGTTAAAACATGGCATTCAGGAGGCGTAAAAAAAAACCTCCTGTTCTTTTTCTTAAAGCTGACAGTGCTCCAGATGGCTCGCTTGACTGTGAAAGTGCACTGGAAACAAGAAGTAGGATAATGTCCTCTGAGATGTGGTGGTGTAGTCTCTATTTACCTGACCGACGCTGAGCGCCACCCCCACTCGCCCACATGAAGGTGTATTGTATGACACCCGTCTCCCACTCATTTTCCCACAGTCTCGCTCTTTTAAACAAACACTCACGCACACACACAGAGCAGCCTCCCAACACCACTGTACCTGCACATACACACTTGCATTGGTTTGATCTGCTCTTGCACTTTCACACTTTCGCATCACACCTACTCAGATTTTCAGTGGTTCTTGACACCTCGGACAGAGCAGAGCTTTTAAAAGAATTGGATTTACAAGTGAGAAATCTGTTGGAATAAATGATTATGTAATTTCTTTATCACCAAATATACTGAAAAGCAATGATATCCCATATGTGTTTTAGATTTATTTTAATCAATCAGTTTATAGGTTGTTAGATGTTTAATGTATAACCACTATTGGCTCTTTTTTTACATACGGAGTCTTGCATATAAATACTACAGTGTTGGTTAAATACAATTGTATTAGATAAGTAATAAGTAGTTCTACTGTAATTACATTTACATTTCTACTATTCTAATACAGTACAACTACCACATAATGGGCAAATAATCACATTCTCTACTTCTCTGCTTTGTATTTTTGCAGAATAATGAAGATGAAGTACATGATTTTTTTAAGATACACCCCGAATTTCCAGATGTCATTTGAGTTTTGAGTTGAGAGGATAACTTAATGTAATGAAATCAAACCAGCATAAGGCCAATTGGGATCTTTTTTTTCTTTTTTGTGGTGCGTTTACACATCATTGGTAGTTGTGGTGCCAACTTTCATGTCTGTAGCGCGTTTCAGCTGACGGCAAATAAATCAAAGGTAGATAACGATGAGAGGTCACGCCCACGTGTACCAATCATTATGGCACTTCAGATTTTGGTTAATGATCGATTCCAGGGCATGTGCACAAAAATTTTGGAAGTTCTTTCCAACTGGTTTTCAGGTGCACCTTTCTAGCACCTGTGGTGCTGCCTGTGGGTTGAGCTCAAAAGGCTTTGGTCTGCCTTTTACTAAGATTTATTGGGCAATGGCAGCCATGTTTTTTGATTGATCTGGCTCATTTGTAGTGGAATTGTGTATATAGTTCTCCAAGGCTGTATACCACATTTGGTGTTGATACATAAGGTAGATTCCGCGTTTCTGTTTTTCACATTATGTAAATTAACAAAACAAAAACCTGTCTTTGTAGACTTTTATGGACCAAGAGGCTTTAGGTAGCGTACATTTACTGTAGCTTGACTTTTTTCAAATTTCAAGTCAATCAGAAAGACAGTGAGGGACATATATTTTCTCAAATTGTGTTTTTGGGCTTTAATTACAGCGCCATTTTCTGGCCAGTTGGGCTCATGTTTCTTGGAAAGCACTTGCAAATCTTTTATAGGGATTTGAACCCTAAAAAAAATTGTTTCTCAGATGAAATGTTTACTGGTTAGTTGTATTGCTTTTGAGTCATATAGATTCATAATTTCAGTGGTACTGTTAAAATAGCACATTATCAATCTAAAACCATTTTTAAAAAAACTTGGTGACTTGAATTGTTTTGTGACCAAACAAAGCAGAAGCATTTTTTCCGTATTGAACAGCCAAATTGGGCTGGACCAGCTCAGTATATGTCCATTTCTCAGGAAATATGTAATCCAGCCAGTCACACGGTGTCAAATCCTTATAATCCAAACATTTCAGACTCCGTATAATTCATTCCGCCACCGCTCTTATACTGATATTCAAAGATCCAACAATAGCAGAGGTTGCTAATGGTGACCATCAGTGATTGATACCTACACAAATGGTGTCTGACATGGCTTTTGTACTGTAAGGCTGCTAGCTAAATGTTCCTCCATTATTTCCTCTCTCGTTGTTCTGCTTTGTTCCGGCGAGGACCAGGTATTGATTAAGAGGTTGCTAAGCAACAGGCTTAGTTGCCACAGGAAGCGTGCAGGGGAGAACAGAAAGCCAGATGTAATGTACTACTCTGTTGCAGTATGACTTTTCCTTCAACTGCCTCTATAAAGCTTTTCACTTAAACTTTGCAGTACTTCAGTCCTTTGGAATAACTCAAAACCACAGTGTCTGCATTCATTTTTAATGACTTTGTAAAAGGTTTTATCCTCTTTAATTGATAAATGGAAAAGACATGGACTCATCCAAGTGAATTGACTCCTTGTTTTATACGATAAGGACATTTCTGATTTGTTTTTAAATTTAAATTTCAGATGTAATCTGTGTAGAGAGAGACATAAATAGAAACAAGGTTCAATGTGGTTTATTTTTTTAAAATATGCAAGCCACGTCTGTAAAAGAAAAGTAAAATTCTGTTAGTTGCATTGCTAGTGGTGAGCAAAGATTAAAGCCTTTCAAATTTGTATTTCTGTTTCACGTTAAGTATTTGTAAATAGGCAACAATGAAGCTTTAAAGTGATAGTTCTGTTTTTTTGAAGTGGGGTCATATAAAGTACATATCTATAGTCGATCTGTTCCCTACCGTAATTGCCGATCAGCGAAGCCTCAGTTTGGAGAAGCAGAGAGCCGCTCCAGCCCAGACGCTCAGCTTTGTACTGCAGTGAATGGAGTCCATATGCAAAGCGAATTTTAACCACCTAAAACAAGCCCCACCTAAAAAAATCTATATCTGTTCAAGTGTACCTTGTATAGAGAAAGTTCACACCACTTTACATCGCAGTCAGACTGCCCTTTCTTTTGGCACTACATTTTCTCAACCGTAGAACCTCCGTATCCCGATGCATTAACGCAACAGGTGATCCGTGAGCGCCGAAATACAGTGCAAGGCCCAGTTGCTGGACGAGAGGTTTATGCACGCAACTCTGTTTACTTTCGATCAAAACGAAACTTAACAATTTCAGACACAGACACAGACCGTAGAACCTCCGTATCTCACAGAGGACTTATATACTCAAGGTAGCATTTATTTTGCTTCAGAAGGAGAACAAGACCAGCACAAAAAAAACAAAAGTATTTAGTCTTTGTGCTCCCTCTTGTCTTTGTCGGATTGTTCCGTTTCTCCTGTGTTTCCCTCCGGTGTTTCCCCGTGTTCCAGCCCAGCATCCTCCAGTGTTATCTAGCGTTTCTCCATTTGATCTCGTGGTATATACTATTTTTTTGTTTCTTGTGTTTTCATTGATTTGTACTTTCCTTTTGTTTGCACTTTATTTAAGCTCTTTTGTTGCTACATGTTTTTGTCCTTTTGACTCATTTTAGTTTTTCCTGGATTCCTGTTTTTTTTGTATTATTCATCTTTTGTTTGATAAAGCTTGCCCATTGTTCCTGAATCTTGCCTGCCTCCCGAGTGTTTCTGTATTTGTAATCACTATCCTTCAATTGCTTGTCTAAACTCTGGGGATGCACAATATTGGAATTTTCCAACTCATTTCAGCCAATTGCTTATGCCAATACTGATAGGTGCACTTTTTTTTCTCTAACTGCAGACATCTCCTTGAGTGGAATTTAACTATTATGCCAACTGTTATTGTGATGGCCCACAAGGTTAATTTCAGGCCAATGCCGATGTATTATTTTTAAGCTTTATTCAGCTGATACTGATGACATGCTGTTAATTTTGTGATCCCCTACAAACTCTGCACATCAAATTCTGCATCGTCAACCTTGATTAGAAGTGTGTTAAATCTGCATGCCTGTACACCTACACACATTAATGAGGACAGATGTTATGGCCTTAACGCCACCATACTAATATACTAATATGTTAATTCAGTCGAAAGTTAAGATAGGGGAAGGACACGGCTCATATTTTAGATCCTTTTACTCTCTTGTCAAAAGTACTGATACTCTTACAATCACCAGACAAGAAGAAACTCATTAAAAATGGACATTGGAGGAAGCAGTCTTTTTAAATTGAGCAGACCAGAAAAAACCAGCAAAACATTTCCTTATCTAAATTGAAGTACTCAAAGCTCAGCGAGACATGCTTTTAGATATTCGGGCTGTGAAATGACAAATTCAGCACCTTTCATCTGATATTTAATTTGATTTGTAAGCTGTTTCTTTACTTAGATCTCTAATTTCTATCAGAGGAAAAGAACTGAATAAAAGTGCTAATTCTGATGCTTTGACGACACTTCTCTTCCACAGAGAAAATAGGATCTTTGGATTGCTCTGCCAGCTTTGTGCTGTTTGCACAATTCTCTTGTCAGATTACAGTGACAGGCTAATACTACAGTAGCAAGTTCTCTTTTATGAGGGTGAGTTGCTAAATACTCATCAGCTAATAAACTGATTAGAGGCTGTTTCTAACATGCCACATGTATTTGAATGGCTGATTTGAAGACAGAATGAGTCATCCCAGACATCATAAGCACATTATGATTGCACTGTAATGGCCTTGACTGTTGAGCAAATATGTTTTGATGAGAGAGTACCACCAGCTGAATGTGTTTTTTTTTTTCTTACAAGAGCAGTGGACTTTAAGACAATCACTACCCATAGCACCTTTCAATCATCCAACTTGACCAGCCACAGGGTGGAGAAAGAAAAGATCCAGGATGGGAGCCATGCTAATCTAGCTTTGATTCAGGCTGCTCCTGGCTAATGTCTGGTCACAGAAAAATGAAATGTATGGGCATCAGGCTGGCCAAGCAATGGGAAATCAGAAACTGTTCAGACATGTCTTCACCATAACATCCCAGATCAAGCTGTTTCACTCAACAGGCGACAGAGTGCAAGACGAGGAGAGGTGGACTTTGTGTTCACGTCACTGATGCTTGCCTTATAAACTCACTCAAAGAGGATGGACAGTGTTTAACTGACTGTTTAACCAACTTAAATGTTTTAGATGCACTAGAATGTCTTTATGAATATATAAATATACAGGATGAATACAAAACTTAACCTGATGATGGTGCTGGATGAAAAGTCGGGCGAGGATTCATCCTCAGGACACCTTGGATAAATGTCATTGCAATTCATCTAGTAGTTGTCAAGAAATTTAACTAAATACAAACATTTTAACCTGCTCATTGCATTAAGAGAAAAGTTAGGGGAACACCAAAGGTAGTTTAGGTAGAGTAAACTTCAGATTTATTCAGTAGATCCCTGAAGTCCAGGCAGTCTTCTCCAGTAAAATGGAGACACAGACCCAGAAGACATGACTAATATGTACAAAGAAGGGTTCATACGTATTTGTGTGTTTGAGTGGATGTTCATATCAGCCTTGCAGTGGCTTTCAACTGTGAGAATCTCCAGGGACAAATATCGGTAAAACTCTCAGGGGCACCACCATCACACTCTCAAACACGCACACAACCATTACACAACAGCCAACAAACAGTTCTATTTGCCTTCCCCCAGACACAGCTCCCTTCGTGGCAGCATTAAAGGGGAGAGATTATTTCCTCTATTTCCAGGGAAATGGATTTTATATCAGTTGTGTTTGTAAATCAGACCTCCATTTCCAAGAAAGCAGGGGGTATTACTCTTATCTCCTTGACTGTATTTGTAAAAGCTCAACAATATAGGTTACAACTTCTCAGATTTCCTACCTGGCTGCCTTGGGAACATGCTTTTCCTGTTATAGCTGGTATATCTCCAATAGAATAAATCAATTAAAGAGCAAAGGCAGCATAAAGAAACATGAACACACCATGTTTCCTGCCACTTTTGAAAATAGATATTTTTTTTTTTAAAACCTTGTTCCCAGATCTTTCATGATTGGTAATCGCTCCCTTTGAACCCAATCTCCCAACAGTAAGTAAGGAATACAGTAGATCATTTGCATTTAGACAGATAAGTTACTGGAGGAAGTTCAGATCATTCTATTGTCTACTCTTACTGAATTAAGTTCGATTTTGCATGCCTTCACTTGTCGCGGAAAGTTTTGAAATGCTGATCCCAGTTTGCTGATAATACTGTATGGGAGCTGTGGGATGAAAGACCCTGGATGGCTCAAACTGAACTTATCCAGATTCCTTCCCACGCACACCCACAGGGGCACAGTGAAGTCAGGCCTGGCCACCATTTAAGTTTTTTTCGTGGTTCATCATAGACTTGTAAGATACCGTACCGACAAGAGGGTAGAGGAAAACGCAGAGAGAGAGCAATCGCAGACGGAAATCGATGAAGAAGACGAGGACTAAGGGAGTCTGATTGAAATCTGCAGGGCTTAAGTCATTTATGAGATCTGCAAAACCAAATGTGATTACCCATACCTCCCTGGACCTCCCTCCCCACCCCCTCCTATTCCTCCTCTCTTTTCATTCTTCACTGGATCTGTCACTCAGGTCTGAAATATTCATGGCCGGCTCTGAAAAATGAATGCATCTGCCGAAAGGAGCAGAAGTTGAAGACGGAGAAGTTAGTCGTTTCGCAAGATACACTCTCATGATGAAAATGACAGAGGGCTTTGAGTCAAGCCGTTGCTTCAGGAAATGTGGATGACGTGCTGGTTCTTGTTGGCAGCAGTGCGTGAGTTTGTGAGTGTACATGGATCGTGAGCATGCGCAGACAAGTCTCGCTTGCATGTGGCGATGATGTGAGAAAATCAAGGCGAGAGTCACAGCTTTCTCCTGAGAGCGTGAATGTATGAATGAATGAGACCCGAAGATTTGCTGAGTTTGTATTACTACCACATTAATAAGTGAGAGGTGAGTTCTGCCATACTTGACGTTAGGATCCTACTGGTTGATGACACTGACAAGTTCAGTACACACAGACACAACAGGATGAGATGGTGTGTTTGAATTAGTGCATTGTATGTATTGAAAATAATGCACCTTCGTCAGAGGGTCTCTCTACTGTTACTACTACCTCTCTCTCTCTCTTTCTCTCTCTCTATGATCTTTTGATTTAATTGGCTGCAGCATTTCTCAACTCTCAGTCTCAATACAATACAATTTGTATTGATCCTCTTTCCTTGGCTTCACAGACTCTGCTTCCCATAGTTATCCCATCTACTTCTGGTGTCTCTATCAGTTGGCCTCGTATACACACACACACACACACACACACACACACACACACACACACACACACACGCGAGCACACACAGAGCTCGGCATGTTTGTCATGACACATTACAAATTCAAAATACCACACAAGATTAAGAAATACAAAAGCAGCACTAATTTGCATACACACAATTGCACACTCTGCTACACACACACACACACTCTCTCTCTCTCTCTCTCTTTCTCTCTCTCTCACACAGACACACACACAGACACACACACACATGCACGCACACATGCACGCACACATTCCCTCACTGCCAGATTAACATCTGCCACCAATAGACCTCTTTCTTTCAAAGCTTTCCTGCTGGCACTTCATGAAACAGAGTGAGAGGGATAAATGATGCAGAGGGGCTGAAATATAGAAAAGTACACAACAGTATAGAAACGTTTCCAATACAAAGTGTGCGCAACAACAGTCTGACCTCACAGATCACCTACAGCATGAGCCACAGTGTCTGTGTGTTTTGTTTTGTTTTGTTTGGTTTGGTAGTGTGCTTCAGCCTGTCTGCACAATAAAAATCCAAGCGAAGACACCAAAGTCATTGAACTGTGACTCTGGACTTGTGGATTTTAATCTGGACTTTGGCTTTGATGCAACTGTTCAATCGCAACCTGTATTACGCCATTTCTCCACTAGAGGGCGTTAAACCCAATATTAGTGGCAGTGGTGGCTGACAGGAACAGCTTTTCCACACTGGTTCTGACAGGGGAGTCATGCCACAGCTAAATTAAAACCACCTCGTCGCCTCCTGTAGCTCGATGGGTCGATCTCGAGTCCTTGAGTGAGGCGCAATGATCTACATGACGTTTAGTGGCAGCTGACCTCTGACCTTCATAGATATTAGTAACTGTTTATTTAGCTGCTTATTTCTTTTTTCTCTCTAACACGCACAACCAGTCAAGACTTAATTGAACTGCAGTCAGCAACCAAATATATATGAAATAAGCTGCACCTGTTGCTGAAGTTCAACTTTTGCTCTAGTAGATGGGGACTCGTTTTAAAAAAAACATAAAATGGCTCCTTGCAGTTTGTCTGGTGTATTCCAGGTCTCCCGAAAAGGCCTAGATCCCAAGTCGATTTGAAAAGAAGTGTTGTATCCCCTTTTTGAAGCTAAAAGTTTCCCTGTAGCTGTGAAGCTAAAGGCGTTAGCATGCACCCTGTCTGAAGTGGTCGAAAAAGGTGTAAATAATGTCTTTTCAAATCACGTTTGGATCTCCGGTCTTCTGAAGACTCCGAAGTAACTGCACTAGCTGTATGGAGCCGTTTCATTAATTCATTTTTTTATTCTCAGTTTTTTCTACGTTTTTAAACAAGTCCCCATTGACTTCACATGTTTTGGAGAGTGCTGCAGCGCTATTTTGCTGTGAAGCTCCAGAAATGTACGAAACGTCACCTGACTTCCCATCAGCAGAGTGGACAACGACTGAATTGTCATATTTGGGTGAACGTTTCCTTTAAGAGCCTAATGAGGCACTTGCACGTCATGTGGATTCCATTTCATGCTACTTTATATCTCTGCTTGACGACTTTCAGATGAAAATATTGTAAATTTTTTTACTCCACTGCATTTATATTACAGTAGCAGTTACAGGCTACTTTAAATGTGAATCATATGATTAGTTTACATGTATCATTATGTATTGTTAAGATTTAAACTAACCAATAGTTAAAAGTTAATATTTGGCTATATTTTAAAAGCTTTATAAGCTTTTTATAAGCTTTTAAAGCTTTTACATATCATTGCATCAGTATTACTGATTAATTAATCATATAATATATATATGATAGTATAACAGGCACTTTTACTTGTAATTGAGTACTTTCATTTTACTCAAGATTAAATGTCTTTTGCATGTCGTTTGACTACATTTTCAAGAACTTTACACCACTGCTCGTGGGTCCTTGTCCTTGAAACTGATTTTGATTGACCAATTTTAATGAGTGTGTGTGCATGACTTCTGATTGGAAATGCACTCAACCCCCCCCTTTCTCCCCCGTTTTTTCTTTTTCATTTTGTCACATTCAGGGTGTCTTGGCACTGAAAACACGGGTAGCGGTGGTGCAAATCTTTCTGGGGAGTCTGATGAAACAGACTTTGTATGTGGTCTCTATTTATCTCACTTTTCCAATTTTATATCTTAAAGGTACATTATGCGATTTCGATTTTCAGAGCATGGGCTGCTTTCAGAATGATTTTTTTGATGGCTCATTTAGTAAAGACGCTGCGACACCCAGCCTGCTGAAGACGGACTATGCGCAAAAAAAAAAAAAAAATCAAATCAAGGAGGAAAAGAAGAAGTAAGCATGACCAATTGTGATATTTTCATCTGCATTTGGTTGGAGTGACCTTGAATGCGCCAACATGGAAAGTGATGGATTATTAATCTCATGCTCTGTTTTCCCTTTTGCTGATTGGACGTTGCATGTTTTCCCCCTTTTATTTGCAGCTAAATGTCTGCTACACTTAGTATTCCCTCTTACATAAAAACACTTTGAATTAATGGATTTCTTTTTTCAAAACATCCAATCATAAAGTAAGACTTAGTTATCTCAATGGGGCAGACTGGCGGCGGCGGCGGCGGCGGCAGCTCCTTCTTCTACACCACCACATGGATGTAACCCCACAAACAAGTGTTTGCAGCTGCCACCGGCCCCAAACAAGCCAATCTGCATACACCACGACACACACACAGACACACACACACACACACACACACACACACACACACAAAGAACGACAGGCAAAACAGAGAAAAGAGAAAGAAGCTAAAATAAGCAGAGAGGAAGAAACAAAGCGCAGCGGGCGACGGGACGACAGACAAATAAAGAAGACAAATCTGACAAAGCGTACCTCGTTTCTGATCCTCACCACACAGGGAGAGCAGGAGGGATGCTGCTCTTGATTGCTACTACTGGGTCCACCTGTCTGTCTGTCTGTCTGTCTGTCTGTCTGTCCTTCTGTCTGCCTCGATCTTTGTCTGTGTGTCTGTCTGTGCATCTGTGTGCCATCTGTATCTGTCCGTCTCAGATACTCACTAATGTGTCTTTGTGTTACGCCGGGTCAGCGTCCTGGTGTTTTGTCACACTTTAATCTGCAGTTTATTGTTCTATCTGTGTGATTACCTGTCTGTCTGTCTGTCTGTCTGTCTGTCTGTCTGGATGTGTCTGTCTGTCGGTTTCGTGCATGTGACTCGGTTTTGTTTCTCACATTTTCTGCATCTTTTGTCGCCTATCTACCAGTCTGCCACTGTCTGTCTGTCTGTCTGTCTGTCTGCAGCATTGCCCCTCTGCAAACACACACACTTCAGACACACACGAACAGACAACCATGTTAGACCCAACACAACAAAAGCGAAAAATAGGCGCAGAGGAAATGCAGACACCGCCGCAGGAAAAGGGGGCGAACAGGGTGGGTATGCCAGGAGCCCCACAAAGTTCAGCGGCCATCTTGGTGGACACGCAGCAGAGCACGACAAGTCAACGGAGGGAGAGCGAGAGATGCCCGACCGTCCCGAGGTTTGGGGCCGCGAGCCAAGTCGGGCATCCCACAACCCCACCAGATTTCCTCCGTTCGCTCCCAGCATGCCTTGGCACGACGACAAGCGACTGCAATCACAAAACAGAGCAGAGACAGCAGAGAGGGAGGCAGAGGGGCTGGATCTCTGCCATGTCTTACTTGTAGTGAGTTAATGAAGCAAGAGAAGCTTGGACACACTTCAAGCATCAACTTTCACACGCACGCACACAAACACACAATAACACGAGCCGGCACAGACAGCGGGCATATTGAACACGTCTTTTAGGTTTGATTTCAACATTTTCCCACCTCCTGCACAAACAAATAGCCCCAACAAAGGCAAACAGCCGCCGCCAACCTGTCAGGAAAACCTGGACTTATTCATGTCTGTTTGATGTCTTGATTCACGTTTAAGCGCTTTGTCGAGGGAGAAGAAAGAAAGAAAGAAAGAAACAAACAAACAAACAAAAATACCCCCCAAAATATATTTATTGCCTTCAGCTTGGATTGCATTACGTACCTGGCGTGTAGGCGAGGCAGACCGGGCGGGTGGAGGGGAGGTGGTGTTGTTGTATTCAGCTGGGAGGGCAAAGAGGAAACCGAGAGACGAAAAACAAAGCAGAGGAACAAAAGGCACACGGAGCACGTTGCTTCAGAGATCCGTCGTCTTACGCTTAATGTTGTAAAAGTAGAGAAACTATCATGACAGACACCATCGCAAAATGATCCCTCAGCCATCAAGAGTACAAAACATCTACAGGTCCAATGAGTTTAGGGGACCTATTAGCAGAAATGGAATATAATATTCATAACCATGTTTTCATTTGTGTTTAATCACGTGAAACTTAGAATGAGCCTTTTATATCTGCATAGGGAGCGGGTCGTCTCCTGAGGCCATGGCAGCAGTATCCCAGAATGGACTAACCGAACACTGGCTAGAGAGGGACCATCATGTTTCCAAGAATCTTTCTTTCTTCACTTATTTTATTTTTTAAAAGAGGCGGCCCATTCTTTTAAGTTTTGTCTCTCCAGCCTTGATCAGCGAGTTATTACATTTCTCAAGGGGCTTTAAAACAGATTCACAGGTCAGGCAGCGCCACTGACAAACACGTTCCGGTCGTTTGTGAAAACCTCGATGAATGGTGATTCGAATGTTTTAAGTCCAGCTGACAGATTCAATTATCAATTATTCAATTAAACTTTAAAATACAATAATCAAGAAAAAGCTGCCCTTTCTAGCGTCTGGCTGTATGAACTGATTACATTCTCCAACTTCAGGAGGAAGCCAATTTTATAGTAAAAAAAAAAAGAGTGTGGCTTGTCGAGACTCTATGACATAAATACAAGAATATGTTTGAAGCATTTTAAATTAGCATAACTAGGCCAACAAATAAATGAAATGTTGGTAGATAGTACAAAAGAACAGCCTGGCCATTGTCTCAAGCAAAAGACAGCCGTAAGAAGCAGAGAAAACACCCAGTTGTATTAATAAGTCGGCAGGTTTTGTTCCTTACTGATGAAGAATGCTGGTTTTGAACCACCTCATGTCCCGATGATAAAAGGAAACACGTAACAGCTTTCTTTGTGCCGTAATTCAACCTTCATTTTCTGGGAAAACCTCAGCCCGTTGGCAGAATGAATATCACAGTAAAGGTGAGGCTTATAGGGAACTAATCCATACATGAATGGTGTAATTTTTGTACGAACAGTTGTCTATTCCCAGTTTAAAGCTCCTGTATAGTCTTTTTCTGAATATATTTCAACGGGAAACATTGTTCTTCTAATTTAACCACATTCATTTGTAATTTCTGCAAATGATTATTTCATCCCCATTCATAAAATGTGACCAGATTGTGCTTGGAGTTTTGCCTTTGATTATGAAAGTCCTGAAAGCTCTAATGAACAACAGGGTGTCTAATTGAAATGTAGCCTAGCTGGACACTTATGCTTATAGGGAAACAAATCAAAAACGAATAGAAGGAAATTAAACATTAGATCCTGGTGCTGTTGAAGGATTTTAATAAGTGATGAATTTCCCAGGCTGTGAAATCCGTGCATAAATACATCTCAGCAGTATCATTTGCTACACATTAATCACAGACGGCATTTTAATAGCATCAGATGTTGTGTTTTGATGGACGTAAGAAGTGGCTCATGCAACACCTCCGGCCCCTGGCTAGCAGCTCCGTGAGAAACACGTCAGCCTGCTAACATGTTAGCATTCTGCGCTATTTATCTTTCACAGCCTCGTTTATTTAAGTGTTTTGATGCTCAGTGTTTCCACCTAATGCTCTTGTGGGCTGATGTTTGTAAGCCCATTTCTGCCATTCTGCCCATTCTAAGTCATAACTATGAGATAGTGTCAGAATGATGAAAATAAAAATGCCAATTATGGGGCGAAAGTTGAAATTATGAGATAAAAAGTCATAATAAAAGGTAAAGTAGACATTTCTTGCCAACCCAAAAGAATATTCTGCTCCAGCTTAGATACAAAGTTGAAAATATGAAATAAAAATGATTTTGAGATATAAGTTAACATATATCTCATGATCATAACGTTTAATCTCTTAACTACAACCTACCGTGGGAATATTATTTTTTAAATCGATGCAAAATTGTCATAATTTATTTCTTTAACTGGCAGAAATAGGCTGGGAAAAAAACACAGCACATTTTATGGATGTTTCTTTTTTTTTTTTATTTCCCTCAAAACAGGAAAAATTAAACTTTCCTCTGGTAAATTATTTCTCCATCGAGCAGCTGTTTTTAAATCAAACATTTACAAAAAGAAAAAGAAACACAACACAGAGGTTCAAATCATAAACATTCACAGTATCTGTTTAAATTAATCATAAACTCTTTTCATAAATCATCTTTATGCACTCCTGTGCTCCTGAGTGAGGCAAATCAGACTACCGACGGCCCTGTCGTCAAAATTTTTCTATCATGCAAGCTTTGCAATTTCAGGTTTAGTACATAAACCATAGTTGGTGGCAGTCCTGAGCGAGTACCGAGCATGTGCAAGTTCCTTGACCTTAAATTAAGCAAAGAGGTCCAAAGATTCACATTTGTTTCTATTCACATTCATTTTCTTAAATAAATAAAGTGCTTTTCCTTCACAATTTGTTCACTTTCATTTTGGATGCTGCATATGTGGTAGAATGTGATACAAAAAAGTATCCTGGGGAAACAAAAAGTCACAAAACTAATCCAGGCACTTTTAGGACAGAGAAAGGAAAAACATAATTCAAGTATATTTAACTTTTTCCCCCCCATGTAGCTCAAAATAACATAAGTGAGCAGAGCTTGGCGCGTTCCTCCTCCTCTTTCCACTTGTCGTCTACCTCTCCACCGCTCCCTTCTGCTCCTCCATTTCTGCTCTTCTTTGCCTTCTTGTGTTTGTGTTTCTTCAGCTCTCCTTCCTCAAGGAGCTCCGGGGCGCCAAGTCTCTTCTCCTTTCTGTGCTTCCTCTTCCGCTCTTTACTCCCGTCGCTGTCGTCATCGTCGCTGCTCTCCTGGCTCGCCGATGTACTGACGCTGTTGCTGCTGGGCCTCTCCCCCTCCTCCAGCTCTCTCCCTCCGTACAGTTTATCGGCATCGCCCTCCGCTTTGCCCTCTTTTATTACCTTATCCACCTTGTTGAGCTTATGCTCCCCCTTTTCTGCCTTGCTCTCATTTCTGTTTCTGCTCTGCGTTAATTCCCGACCAGGGCTGCTCGTTCTGGGCTTCCTGAGCTCTGACCCTCCCGGGGATTCAGGCGGGAGATCTTTACCCCAGCTGTGGGAGAGGGAAGGAGGGGAGTGGCGGGTCCCCGTGGGCCTGTCTTGGCGCCTGTAGTTGCCTGATGTATCTCGGGGATTTTGGGAATGGTACCTGTCTTTGCATTTTGAATCAGGGAACGTGTCTCGACATGTTCTGTGTGCATTTTGGTCAGGCAGTTCGCCGGCTCTGATCATCGAGCCGCTGGAGGATTTCCCACCGGGACACCAGGAGCTCTTGTCGCCGCCCTGGTCGTCCCCCCGATGCCTGTCTCTCCTCTCTCTGTCACGTGACGAGGAAGGGAGATTCCTGCTGCCGTGTCCCCTCTCTCTCTCCCTGTCCCTCCCTTTCCCTTCATCCCTCGTTCTCTCTTTAGATCTTTTGCTCTCTTTCTGCCTGTCCCTCGGCCTCTCGCTCTCCCTTCCTCTCTCTCTGTCCTTCGGTCTCTCCATCTCCGTCCTCCTCTCCCCGTCTCTCTCCACAGACAAGGTGTTGTCGGGTCTGTCTTTGCCACTAGAGGGAGCCACACCTCTGGAGTTTTTCTCTCCCTCCCTTCCCTTCCCTCTGTCCCTCCCTCTCTCCATTTCTCTATGTCTCTGTTGTTTGTTCTCTCCTTCTGTCTTCCTGTCGGTTGGTGCCTCCGCTGTCACAGACACAGATGATGACGATGATGAGGATGGCAGCAGGAACACTGCCAGAGCCTCCTTTTGAACTTTGATCCCTGGTTGGTCCTGCTCTTCTTCCTCAGACTCTTCCTTCTCCCATTTGGAGTGAGGGACCTGAGACAGACAGCGAAGGCGTGACTGAGATGAAATGCACCTCTTTTCTGTGAACGCATGTAGGAGTGCTTCTAAAACGTTTGACTCTTAAACGTCGAAAACAAAGCAAAACATCCTGCAGTTCAACCAACGAACAATTACTGTACAAGACACGGAAGTTTTAAGAAAATACAAATGATTGTTAATCGATATTTGTAAGTGTTTTATTTACATTCCGGTTCAGTCACAATGTGATCTGCTGGTTGATCCGGCCCCACATGCTGCTCTGACGGACAAACCTGTATGGGAGCGAGATCCTCCTCCCTGTCAGCAGCTCTGTCCTGGGTGAACTCCTCCTGAGTTGTCATCACCGTCTTAGTCTCCTGATGATCCTCATAGCTGCTGCATTTAACACACATAATTACATTATGTTAGTTTTCGTTAGCAGTCCAATTTTAAAGGGAAATATAAGAACACACATCATGCTTGGAAACTAATTAGCAGCTGAACTGAACATGAATTCAGAAGTGATTAATACATAAATCTGGAAGATTGGAGGCGGTGGATTCAGATGAACTTTCTATGCACAATGAAAAAATCCAAGTACCTACTTCAGCATTGCAGTTGGTAATTTTATTTCACTGATATCAGCCTCACTGTCAACTGTTTGCTCTCTGCAACATGTAACAGAGCTGTATCAGATCTCCTACTTGCGCTAGTTCGCATTAAAGCGAAACGTGGAGTAGCTTTCACTGTGAGGCAGTCACGGGAAATGTATTCATGGAAGATTAGCACAACGATGTTAATCATAAGTGTGTCTTTTCTGTATTTGTTGACATCAGTTTTAAAGACTGTGTGGTGTCATGGAACAAGAAGAACTTTAAAGGACAAAGCAGTAATATTCTGACCTGCCGTCATCGTCCACCTTGGTGTTCCATCCGTCACGGTGGCCCTCGTCTCTGCTCCTCTGTGACTTGGACTTGGTCGTGCCTTCTTCTTCTCCTTTCCCCGTCCACCACTTCGCTCCCTCCATCAGCTCCTCCTTTGGCAGGTTTCCTCCCTCTGCCCTCTGCTTCTCCTTCTGGGGACCTGCGACTGACTTTTCCATCTCATGACCTCCGCCGTCACTCCTCACTCTCCGTTCTTTTTCGGTTCCTTCCCTCACGCTCCTCCTCTCGTCATTTGACAGCTCTCGTCCTTCACTGGCCTCCGTCCTGTCTTGTTCCTCCCACTGTTTCTTGCTCTCCTTCTTCTGCTCCTCCTCTCCTCCTCTGAAGGCATAATGCCATAAGTCAAAGTTTTCCTCCTCTCTGTGCTCTTTTGTCTTCATCTCTCTCTCATCGTCTCTGTGGGTATCTTTCTTCCATACTGGTTTTGCCTCTCTTTGTTCTGGTTTTATTTCTCCTTCAGGCTCACCTTCCCGGTTTCTGCTGGATTCCTTCTTTTCATTTACTTCAATTTCTGTCGCTTCTCTGTTTAACTTCTCTCCGTTACCAGTCGTCTCAATTTCTTCACTTGATTTTGCTGTGATGCTCTCGAAAGAAGATAAGCCCAGTTGTTCAGTGTTCTCTTCCTTCCTTTTTAAATCCAGGTTGATGTTGATGCTTATCTTCTTCTGTGGTTTCACCTTTATCCCTCCCTCCCAGATGTCCTGCTCCGTCAGAGGCCACGTCTTCCTCTCCTGCTTCTTCTCTGTTTTTTGCTTCTTTTCATCAATTGGATTCAGGGATTCACTCTTGCGGGTCTCTGGGACCTCTGCGATTTTTGTTTTCAGACATTTGCTGCTTTGGGCCTTAACAGAGCTTCTCTGCTCGTCCTCTCCTTTTCTTTTTCGGTTCTTGTCTGATCGCGAGTCAGAGGCTCTGCTGCCTCCAGGGTTTCTGTGCCTGTCTGTATCCACCCTGCCTGCACCTTTGCTGCGCCTCTCTTTGTGTCGTCTCTCCACATCCTGCTTTGAGTCATAGTATTTGTCTCTTCTCGATCTTTTATCTATTTCCAAACTCCTTTGCTCTCTGCTTTTTCTTTCTTTATCCAAACGTTTCCCTGGTTTCACGAGTGTTTGGACTGATTCTAAGGCCTCGCTGGCAGTGACTTTGTCACGGACCGGGGTGCCATCCTTGTAGACACTTGGTCCAGAGTTGTCGCTCTTCTTCTCCTTTCGGCAGTCATCCGTTGAGTCAGGGGATGAGGACACCTCTCCTCTTTCCTTCTCATGTTTCTTCACGCTCCCTTGCTCATGTTTTGAGGTGCTGAAGTTCTCTGATTTCTTTGTAATTAGCTGCTTGTCGTCTTTATTTCTTTCCTGCAAATCCGCTTCCTTACTGCCCTTTGCAAGTGCCCTCGGCGGAACTCCGTCTTCCGATGGAGTGGAGCGGCCATCAATGGACGACTGAGACGGAGGGGAGCGGCTGTCGCTGGATGACTGGGATGGAGGGGAGCGTCCGTCCGTCCGTCTACCTTGGAGTCGATTGCGTGATTCGGAGTTGGCGCGCGAGTGACTTCTGCTTCCTTCTCTTTCCACCCACTGA
>OMLP01005891.1:2876-15213 GCA_900302685.1 Spondyliosoma cantharus | reverse complement strand
TATATATATGTGTGTGTGTGTGTGTGTGTGTGTGTGTGTGTGTGTGTGTGTGTGTGTGTGTGTGTGTGTCCTCGAGGCTGAACATCAAAATGTATTTTTTGATATTCTGTCACAAATAAAGGATCGGCTCAGCACAATGACCTTCAGTATTCAGAACAAAGTCTGCACAAATTCCGGTTTTATTTTTAGAGCACACAGAGGTAAGACATTACAGTCTGGTACAGCCCTATAAAATAATCTGACGTGGGATTCCTGCTGGGAAATGCTCAGTGTCTTTTATGGGCTATTAGCATAAGGGGCCATTTTCTCTTATTGGGCCAATGGAGCTGAAGAAAGCAATTACTACAGTACCGTACTGCTCAATGGGAGGGTGGGTTTTTCGAAACAGGAAAAAAATGTGGCAGAGAGAGGAAGATGGCTAAGAGGATCACGGAGAAGAAAGGAAAACAACGGCGGCGAGAGCCAGGGCGAGAGGGGAAAGAGAGAAAAATGGGAAAATGGAACGTGGGCGATGGTCACAATGTCTCCGTGCGACAGAGGAGATGAGCGGCAGGAGAGATTGAGTGACAAAACGGCACATATAAAGGCAGTTAGGAGGAACAAAAGCAGAGTGGCAGCCAGTCCCAGTGTGGCGGAGAGTCACCCGTAATCCCGTCATCCACTCTAATCTCTATGACGACGACACGGAGCTCCATCGGTGACGTCACAATTATGAATATTCATCAGGTGAATCTGAGCTCTCCGCCGAATCCTTCCTTCTCACATTACACACTCTCACAGTCTCGCTGTTATATCTGTTCTGACTATATATGACCGTGAATCTGAAAGAAAGTGGGCCACGTATATAACATTTAAGCACAGACAAAGTAAACAATGTAATGGAGCAGACCACATAGAGTCACACTGTTCTTCTGATCTGGATGTCAGGGGTGAAATGAGACCATGGTAGGTGTTAAGGCGAGGAGTGGACGTGCTGAGAGAAAAGTTAGTCTCGACCGATGACATCGGAGTGGTGACAAACGTTAATAGCCGTTTTGAATGGCTCCATTCGAAGGCAAGGCGAACAGCTGGCTGTCACAGAGAGGGGGCGATGTGATAATCGTTTGAAGACGGGGATAACGGTGTATGTTTTCAGATCTGATATCTTTCCTGCAGGGTTGCATAGACAGTGGGTCTGAAAGTTCAGCCAATACCATGATTTTCCGCTCCTTCTAACAGCCAGCAGGCGGCCAACTCCACTGGTTGCAAAAAGAAATCAGATTGTATGTAAGCTTACGAGAAAACCACCTTACTTCTCACTTGATTTATTATAATGTCCTCAATTGGTCGTTTCAAGTCTTCCTCAGTAAACGTATGCAGTTCGGTTAGTAAATTACAGTCCTGTTTAAAATAAAATTGAAGTTAAAGCAGGGTTTGTCACTACCACAGCACCATAGTCAGAGCCAATCAGGATAGGGGTGTAGCAATGCATGTACTCCCCCAGCTCCATCATTTATTCAAAATATGGTCACGTCTGGCTTCAAGAAAATAAGATGGTGACGTCATAATGCTAAACTTGAGGCTTCAAAATGGTAGTCCACTAATCAGTGGGTGATGTCATGGTAGTTCCATCCACTATTTAGTCTACAGTGTTTGGTTTATATGTATGAAAAGGGAAAAGAGAAGCTGACAACTTCAAAATGCAAATTTAGATTCTTATTTTTTAGGCTCGCAACCACCTAGATTCATACTGCAACCAATTGTGGAGCTTGGGAACCAATCCAGTCACCAAAAGAAAAACGCTGACATGATCCCATCCTGCAAACCACAGATTTTGAAATTTTACATTTCTTTATGTCGCAACTTAATGTTTCATTAAGGTGCAATTTTTCTATCATAATTTTTTGACAGTGCTGTGCTTACGATCTGGTTAAGTTTAGGCACAAAAACCATTTGGAGGTTTAGGTTTAGGAAATCAGATTTTGGCGACTTGCTTTGGTCGCTGTAAATACTGCAAGAGTTGTCCGTCACACATACCTGGTTTATTCACCACAAACATCGCTGGAAATTCTTCAGAGGTTTCAAAAATACCCAGTGGTGTGACACTTGACCAAATGATGAAACGGCATGGTCCCTTGTTAAAAATTACTTTAAAATGTTGGAACACAACCTTGAACTGTGGTCACTGGCTTGGTAGCCTGATTGCCTATAACTCCACCCACATTCTGCCATTTGTATGAGGTACAAATGTGAACGTATCAGTGGTTTGCAGTAAACGTCAAATGGCAACATTTTATCCGAAAGTTGCACCAATCACAAGTTACTCCTCAAAATGTTTCAATCGGTGGCCCCTGCAGCACTCCCTGTGAACAGATGGAGACCACCTGATGTGACACGCTGGTAAATACTGTACATTAATGATGCAGCGCTCTCACAGAGACGTGGGAATACTATCAGATGCATCTTTTTCAATCACGGTCTGATCAGGAAAAAAGTGACAAATAAACAGATTGAGAGCAACCCGCACACACGTGCTCGTTTGTGTACTCACGCACACACAGTCCTCTACATGCTTCCCTCTCTTTATCTGCTTCAAACACCTCAAATCTGGCACATCCTCCAGTCTCCTCATTAGCTTTTTTCCCTCTCTGCTTCCCATTTCCCCCCTCGACTCTCATCCTCCTCCTGTCCTCTTTCTCTCCATCATTCAGACATCTGTGTGGTGGCTATGGAGATAAGCAGAGGAGTTATCTATCGGATGGATAAATCAGAACGGTTGACACAGCACGGCTGATACACATCAAGTGTGTCCCTGTGTGTGTGTGTGTTTGCGCTGTATGGGTATGTTTTCTCATCAATATTGTGCAGGTTTATCTCGCTGTGTGGTGATAAAGACGTGAGAGTGTTCATTTGTTAAAAAAGACCAACAAAATACGGGGTTATCCACGTGTGTGTGTGTCCAGGATGCAAGAGAAGATCACACAGATACACATCGGACACTCACGCACATTTAAATACAAAATGAACTCACCACAGGCACTTTGAAAAGGTGACTCTTTATTTTTCTATTTATTATACTGTATATAATATTCTTTCTCTCTAGATATAGGTACTCATATTTATATCATGTAAGTAAAAGTGTGCTTTTATTCACAGCATGTGTCCATGTCAGACCGCTGTTAGTTGGAGGTTTACATTATAAAGTATACAGTGAAACTGGCTGGCAGCTATATATATGTGTGTGTGTGTGTGTGTGTGTGTGTGTGTGTGAGAGAGAGTTATACAGTCAGTGTGCCTGTGTATAGAAAGACAAATGTGAGAGCCAGCATGTTTCTGCATGTATGTGTGTGTGTGTGTGTTTGTGTGTGTGTTTGTGTATGTGTTTGTTGAGGACTAAGTAACTCATGATAGGGCTCAGAGGTATGGAGCAGGATAAAAGCTGCCCATGAACACAGATTTCAAAATGGTTGATCATCTTTCGACCTTTAACGCTTTTAGGTGTCTTACAATTACAACCCACGTTTTCAGGGGGATTTTATTTGTAAATGCTACTTCAGGTTCCAGCTGCACTTTTGTCTTCTGTGTTTCACTTTCGTCACAGGGTAACGGCTGGTTGCTATTTACTCTCCTCATCCGCGTCTGAATAGTTTCACCTCAAAGCAAACTGCTACAACGCCTGCAAGATACACTCCCTGAAAAAAAAACAAAAAAACAATGTTTTGCCTTTTTCCAGGTCATTGCTACACATTATTAACACAATGATATTAACATATCAATCGTTGCTTTAACTGATATGCTTTAACTCTGTTTTTGTTGCGTATCTGTCATGGGGACTCTTGTCACTGTGCACTGCCTAAGTGCAGGTAAATCAATTAAGAAATACATAAAAAGTTAGAATGACACTAACTCCTCCTTTTCTTCTCCTGAGTTTGTGTTCTGGCATTAGTTTTCTAACAGTCCTCAGGTCAGTTTGAAATGGATAAAGTCAGGTTACCATTTACCACTTAAAGTGTTGTCTTTTTGTTAAAGGTGCACTATGTAACTCTGGGGAAGAATTTTTTTATTGGCAGATTCTTTTTTCAAGCTGTCTTTGTTTTCATGACTGAAAAAACTGAATAAACAAACTGACCTTAAATGACAACACAACAAGGACAAATGTTGTTTATATGTGGCAGACCCTGCCACCTTTCTAGCTTCAAACAGTGCTCTGGGGACCTTATTTTCAGCAGCAGCTTGTTTATTCAGTTAAATATTTCTGAGTTTGCATTTTTACCACATCAATATTGTAATTTTCTGTGACTTCATTTATTCTCCAAATCTACGTAATGCCCCTTTAAAGGTGCAATATAAAATGTTATTTCTTGATAACTTTCAATTCAATTTCTAAAAGTTTTCGACTACATTTCTTGCATGTTGCACCTTTACACAACAAGACTTAGGGGTCATCAGCCAAGCTAGTAGCTACGTGAGACCGCACAGCTAAAATGCTAATGCCAGCATGCTGTTAAGCTCACAGGGACAATGCTAACATCAGCATGTTGTCATTGTAGGCAAAGTACGGCTAAGGCTGATGGGAATTAGCGTTGCTGGTATAACTGCGAGGTTTTTTTTTTTTTTTACAATTATACAGAGTGTAATGTCATGGCAACCAATCCCGTAGTTGTTGAGATGTTTCAGTCCGGACCAAAGTGGTCAACCGACCACCATTTCAATCTATGGAGCCAAGTTGCTAGCAAGGCTAAAAACCCCTACAGCCTGTGAACACTGTGATAGCTTTGTGTTGTGTTCACTGGTCTCCGGTAGCCTGACTCTACTCATTACAACATGGCTCAGTAGAAAGTGATGGACAGTTTCATCTCTTTGGGGCATGGCTTACTCAGATGAGAGTCTGACTTATACAAAAAATCTGAGCAGTTATCCAATAGAAGGAATTGGTCTGAAGTCCAATAAATACTGATCTCAGCAGGAATCTGATCAACCTTTGTTGTCCGATTTCTCTCATAACTCCAAAACACCTGTTCCAAGGGGAGGAAACCTTTCACATGTACTGTTGCTCCCACTCATAAGCAATATTATGCAAGAGGGAGCCTGAATGCACCTGATGAGGAGCGTAACTCTCAGAGCCATTTTGGGCCTTTCATCCTTGGTCGGTCAACCGTGCCAGCCTCGGATATGTTCTGCATGTAAACAACACTGCCTGAAAGCGGGGCTGGAGGCGAAAACCGTAAAAAAGCAGATTTGAATCGCTCTGTACTTGCCGTCAGAATAATATATGCGAAATGTGAGACAGGTATGTAATCTCTCTAGCTAAAGGGGCTGAAGGTTGATTCAAAATCAGGAAGATGGCAGTCAGGAAAAATGGGCTGAATAGATTCTCTTTAGGGGACTTGTACTGGAAACCGACAATCTACCTGTCCAGAATCTCTCCGTATTAACGACACACATTTTGCTTCTGATTGGCAGTGGTAGTGGGAAGACCTCTCACGCTGTCATGTGAAAGCTCCTGTAAAAAAAATGTCGACCAAGCCAAGCTACTATATTTTTCTTTGTCTGGTTCTCAGCAGGCTGCACCAGGTTGAGCTGATTCAAGACCAGCTGTCATTAGGGATACGATAGATTATTCTCTATCCCGCTAAGCCCCCTCTGCTGATCCTGAATCAGCCGCGCAGGCCTGAGACGACAAGTCAGAGCGTGTGTGACTGAATAAAAGACCTTTGAAATAAGAAATGACTTCCCTTTTAGCCTTGTAGCATAAACTCCTTACCACGTTTTTGTCAGTAACACACGTAATCCACCAGAAAACCACTGACTTCAAAAACAGTCCTTGTATCTTGTATGGCTGCGTCTGCTGAGGAATGATCGGGGCAGTTAGCTCTAAAACTGATCCCAGTGCAACCGTTACAGGTCGTGGGAATGCAGAGGAGGTTATACTGGAAGCCCCATGGCTGATCTGGGAGCTGTCTGAAGGCAGGACAGGCAGGCACTGGGTGCATGGGTGAGGAGAGGCTAACTGCACGTACACACGCACAGACGCACAGACACACACATATAAATATTAACACACACAAACATGCAGGCACATAACTCCACCCTTAAGCCCTCCTCACACAGTAACCTTGTACGTGTTGGTGTGTATGTGTGTGTGTGTGTGTGTGTGGGGAGCGAGTGCAAAGTGTAGAGTGCTTATAGCGTGTGTTTGTCTCACAACTACTCCATTAAATTCACATTTCTCAAGCAGTTCTTCTGGTCCTCCGTGTTCGATTAGCTGGCTCAGTGTAGTAAGTTCCGTCGAGGAGCGACACGTCAGCGACAGAAACAGTTTGTTGTTTTTCCTCCCAAAGAAACACTTAGAATGATTTTTTTTCCAAACGTGACACAGTGATTTTTTTTCTTTTGAACAGGACACATTTTGTACCCACACCGCACTGGGCGAAGCTGAAGCTGTGAGTGTGCTCTGTATGTGTGTATAAGTGTGTGTTTCTGTGCATAAATAAATGTGTGTGTGTATGTTTTTGGACCATTAACGTGTGTCTGTATTGCTATGTATTGTGTTGTTTTGTTTCTGTACTCATGAGGACCTATATCAACCCACACAACTCTTCTGGAATAAGGACATTTTTTTGGGTGTTTTGCTTTCCTTCAGGTCAGATTTAGGACTAAGTTGGTTGAAGGTGCGATACGTAAAAATCGTCCGCCTTCTGAATTAATTCTCAATCAAAGGGCAGCATATCACCACTAACTGCTGCTAACTGTAGCTGCGGTAAGCTAATTAGCTCAGTTAGCTGTGCAGTTATCAATCCGGACTGGGAGCTCGGAAACACATGTCAGATGACATCGAAACTGTTATTTCTTCACGGTCTGTTGACAACTTTAATGTTTTCAGTTGAAATTCTTACATATTCTACCTTTAGATTCCTCATTAGGATTTGGTAAACATGGCTGTTTTATTCATACAAAATGACTAATATCTCCATCTGCTGGTAATATCTTAATTTCCTGAATTTTGCATTTGAATTTCATGTCATTTCGACCTGATATGAATGTGTAATATTTTGCAAATTTTTCTAGAGAATTATCACGAATAGCAAATTTAGAGTTAATTTAACTGTAGTTATTAGTTATTTCACTGTTAACAAAAGATGAAATGCAATACAAATTCATCCAAATCATGTTTATAGATGAACCACACGGTAATTATTCACTGTTTACAAAGTATTAAAGCATCAGTCAAACAATTGCTTAATGTTTTATAAAGTATTTCATAGGTTGTTAACAGTGAAATAACTATTAACTAACTAACTCATTTAATTAACTATAAATGTACTATTTTACCAATGGTAATTACCATAGAGGCTGTGGTTGAGTAGTTGAGTATCACAGTGCCTTACATTGTAAACTGTTCCTAATGTCTTGCCCCTGTCAGTTTAAAGGTGCACCGTGTAGTTTTGGGAAAAGACATATCAATTAGAGAATATGCTGATATGCCTAAAAAAATGAAATAAACAAACTCTTTGTTTACATGACTAAATAAACAAACTGACCTTAAGGGACACCATTTCATACTGTTTTTTTCATACTGGATATTTGTTTATATGTGGCGGACCCTGCCACCGACAGTGTTCAGGGACCTTATTTTCCTCTGAGAGGAAGTTATATTTCTGAGTTTGTCTCATTACCTCATTAATATTATAAATATTAATATTCGAACACTACGTAGTGCCTCTTTAAGAGACTGCTATATTGGATTGCATTCGGCCATTGTTGCAGGTCAATTTCTGTCACGTACAGGGTCTATAAGTCCTCAGAAAGTGTGTAGTGGAAAGCATGTGTGTGTGTGTGTGTGTGTGTGTGTGTGTTGCACTTTCAGTGTTGAGTGTCCCGCTGACAAACTGTAAAGTGACCTCTGGCACCAGTGAGGTGAGGTGAATGTCCACGAGAGATCGTTCGAGCGCTCCACTGTCTCTTCGCCCTCCTCCTGTCAGAGGCTTCAGATGTGATCAAAACAACACAATCTCACAAACCACATCAAAGTAGAAAATGAAACTAGAATAATATAATATTACAAAGACTACGACCCCTGCTTTCCCAACTCTGCTCCCCTTCGATCAAACCCCCTGTTAATAGATTAATAACTATAATATGTGTCAGAGTTTGTCATCCTCTGCACAGTGGCACCTTTAGAGTAGAATATTTTTTTTTCTTTTTTTACTAATAATACAATTATTTGTTGTTGATATCAGAGTATCAAAGCTGTATGGCGGTAAGAAGAGATAGACAGAGGTTTGGTCTCAAAAAGCACCCTGCGCTCTATTGGAGTAAACATCATTCAACACAGCACAGGCTTACGGGTCCACACACCCTTGTAAGGCGTCTTAAGTGTAGCAGTCTGGTGTCCCTACGGGATATAGAGTTTAGGGTGCCATTTGAGACTCGATTAGAGATATAGCGAATGTGAGCACTGGAAGCAGATGGATATGGCATGCATGGTTTTGAAAGGTCAATGCTGACATGGCTCATGGATGCGGTTCTGAACCCTGACCCCCTTGCGGACCCTCAGGATCCGAGGGGGGCCTCTGATGTGCTGAGCTACATAGCTACTACTGCTGAGTCGGTATACTGCAGGAAATCCTATGCAAAAAAGAGTACTTAGAGCGGTGAGTCTAAAGCTAACCTGGAGGCCAGGATATACAGGAAACATTTTGAGTAATATTTGGCACCAAGTATGATTAACAATATTTTGCTCATATATGTTTGATCCTTAAGCTAACTCAAATAATTTTCGTTTAATTAAAAATGATTCTACCTCTGCTTAAGGCAATGTTCTTCATCTCTAATTACTTCAGAAAGTCACCCATGTAAGCTAAAGTTAGCAACAACAAAAACATAGCAGCTAAAGGCTAACCTGTTGCTAACACAAGTAGGAGAGTACAGTCATTGCGTTTACTCTACCTCGGCTCCTCTTTAGCAAGAAGCGTGTTATATACTCAGTTAGCTACTCAGCTGGTTTTTAAAAACAGTTCCTCCTGTGCAAATGTACTTTGCCTTTCCTTCCAACACGACACCCTTGAAACGACGTTGCCGCAGCGCCGAGCATAAAAAGCCCTTGTGTGCTCCTGTCCTTTAAAAATTAAAAGCCCTTGCTTTGAGAAAAGCAGTTTTTTTTTTGCCCCCCCCTTTCACATCCCGTGACAACTGCTGATGTTGTAGTTAAGCTTGCAAAATTAATATTTACATGTGGAGGACAGCAAGAGCAAGTCCGTGGTGATGCACGTTTGTCCCTTTAAGCTCCCGTTATGGCGTCGGATAAAACAGCAGCGTCATCAATTAAACAGTGTGACTGAGGTTTAAAACATCTTTTTATTATCAGGGTAATAACTCTCATAGTGTGACTGGTATCAGCGTCGTGTCGCGTCATGTTTAGTTTGTACAAAACAGTGCAATGGTGGCTTTGGGAGGTAAAGACAAAGAAAAATGCTGTTAACATTTATACTAGCTACACACGCTCTCTCTCCACAACTCTACTTAGCCTCCTGATCACTCCGTCACAACCCCTCCCCGTTCTACGTACGTATGTGTGATCAGGTGTTGCTGATAAATGGTTCAATGCGATCTCCAGCAGTCTCCTGCACTCCTGTTGCCTTTCGGCTCTTCGTACGTGTTGTAACAGGCTCTAAAACATCACCGACTAACAATAGCCATGTTTTCATGTGTGTATTGTATGTGCATTTTGAAGTATTTCATCAGAAAACATTGATCGAAATGGCAACATTAGAAAAAGCGTCCTCAATTTTGCAATCAAATGTTTTTCGTTGTTCGTATGTTCGCTTGCGCTTTTTTTTCTCGATTCAAAAGGATAGTGAATGCACTTTACGTGAGATGGACACACCTCTGTCGACTAAGTTCTGACGTGGCGAACGTTTAACTGACACGCCTGATCGGCTGTTTCCGATCTGAGAGAGGAGAGAAAAATAACAGCTGATCTGATGTAACATTCAACAGAGATGTAATTTCTGTCGTGTTTTATACCTCATTTGGTTTGACTGACGGGCTTTGACTGATGGTATAACAGTTTTCCGACTGGCGAACTGCCCTCTGGTTATCCCCGCGACCATACTCCTAATAATGAACTGACAGTCGTGGATGACTGTCAAAATTTGCTCTGAGTCTGAATGGACACCTGTCTCGTGACACTGATCCAGCCTCATCCGCGTCTCTTGTCTGCCGCTGTCCTGTTCAACCGATCACTGCGGGGATTCAAACCCTCCATTGTTCTTTCCATTCAAAAACGAGCCCTTTTACCCTTTGTCTGTGTTGTCTTGCGCAACTAAGGACTCTTTATCGAGGCAGAGGAGTGTGCCCGTCATGTTCACGAGTGCAAAACCACTTTCTCAGAGAGCGCGACGAGCACCGACGACTTAACCTCAACTCACATCTGCCAAGTTTACGTTAAATCCATCCATTTGGCATATTTTACGTTTAAATATCTGTGAGAGCGCAGGAGAGAGGGAGATAAATGGAAAAGATGAACAGGTGTTGGAAATAAGATAGAGCCGTGACTGTCAGCTGTATGTAGGAGACATGTGAGAGATGTGCAGATGTTTTTTGTGCGTTTGTGTATACAGTATGCGCACATGTAAGGGAGATAAAGAGGGGGAGAGGCTGTGAGTGACAGCTGGATGCATGGAGCACAAATCCTCTGAATAATGCATGGGACTTCCTCCAATTCCATCTATTTATCTTGAACTTTCAACAAATCCTCTGTTGGAGAAGAGAGATGTGTACTTTAGACTTAAGTGAGCATTTTCTCAGTGTTTATTTCTGCAGCTGAAAGTTTTTTTTTTTGACAATTGCTCTGGCAAGAGAAGACAACTTTATGTTAAATTCATCTGAAAGAGGTAGTGGGCAAAAAAAAAAAGAAAAAATCCATCAGTTTGTTTAATGTCTTTTTGGCTCTGCCTTAAAGCATATTCACAGCTCAGCGGTCTCCTCTCCACAGTACCCTGAACCAACAACCTCCGGAAAACCTAACTAGTCTACACGAGCAACACCAACGGAAGACAGGACCTAAAAGAGAGAGAGACAGGGTGAGAGGAGGTGTGGCAGTGAGGTGAGTCATGGGGCTACACAGAAAAACGTGGAGGGTGAGAGGTGACGAGTGAAGACAGACAAATATTTTGATCATCTCTTTAAGTTTTAGGTGAAAAAAAAAAAAAAAAAAAAAAATCGAGATGACTGGTGTGGCCGGGGTCAAAGGAAGCACCAATGATGTAACGTTACCATCTAAAAGAGATTCATTAGTTTTGTTGAGTCACACCATTCTTCCCCCCTAACAGCTGATCTGTAGTCAGTGTACTTCATCAAAAAACCACTATGCAGGTTTAACAACTGACTGGGGATCAGAGAGATGGGGGTAAATGTTGGCAGGAATGAGCTCGATTCATTTTCAGTTCGGTCGGTTATGAAGTGAGCCTCTCCACCGTCAAATCAATCAATCGATATGAAAGGAGTTTATATACAATATGTCTAGAAAATAATAACTAGTGCCACAAATGTGCTGCCATTAAATGGACAAACTGCATCTTCACTTTATATTTTTGAATCCAGACGAACTGAAAGTGAATCAACCCCCGATCCTGAGGTGTTAACTTCCGCACTTTTAAAACAACAATGTACTCAAGAGAGACAGCTCGGAGCTCGACGGCTGTTCCCTGCACTAAACCCAACTGCTGCTACCCGAAAAAGTCAGGAGGACAGAGGTCAAAAGGTCACACGGAGTCTCTCGACCTCTTTCCTCTTCTCCTTTAGTTCACATTATTTTAGGAGAAGTTGCCCCAAACAGCAAACCACTTACGATATGCTTTTAAATCCCGTTTCAAAAGCCAGGAAGTCAATTTATGAGCATAAATTGAATGTGCCCTCATATGTAAGGATTTACAGGTATAACTACAGTGATATGTGGTAAAGTGGAGTTGGGAACAACTTCTCCGTCAAAACCGACCCTGCTACACGCACTGAAACTCTCACAGGGCTCAGGATTCACAGTTCGAAGGCTAAAAGTTCACAGTTCACAGTCAAAGTTTAGCAAACCCCCTTTTCCCACCCAGTAACCCTGTGTCCCCTGCTTTCTCTCGCATTCCCCCTGTGTTTCACATCATCCTTCTCTTTGATACTTTGATTGGGCGATACATCTGCAGCCAGCGCTCCCTCACACGGGCGTGGTCCTGCGGTTGGGGTCCTTGCTGTAGTCTTTAGTGAGCGTGCTGCTCTGAAGGAACTCCCTCTCTGAGTTGAGCAGCCCGCCCATGCCGCCACCGGCTTTGGTGCCGGCGTTTCCTGCCTCGCGTGGGTTCAGCGTGTA
>OMLP01005890.1:4110-14802 GCA_900302685.1 Spondyliosoma cantharus | reverse complement strand
TCATAGCCCTTTTCACTCTCCTCTCTTTCCTTTGTCTTTTTGCCCATCCACCAGACTGTCTCCTCCTCTCCCACCCACTATCACACCTCCTTCCTCCCTCCCTCTTCCGCTCTCTTCACCTCCCTCTCCTTCCCCGTGTCTCTCCGCTGCTCTCCCACTTGGTCCCCCTCCCCTCTTCCGATCTCCCTCTTTTTTTCCAACCCTGTACCTCTCTGTCTCTCCCCTCGTCCTCAGCAGCGCTCAAATTTGTTTTTCTTCTTCTCCGCCGTTGCTTTCTTCATGGGTTTTCCATCAGAATCTCCTTTTCCACAGGATTCTCCAACTTTTTTCTCCCTGTCGGAGCAGCGTGCGCCGCCTCTCTGCTCCAGATTAACCCACCACTACCGTGCAGGCACAAGGCACAATGCTGCTTTCTCTCCTGCTCCACCTTCACCAAATGATGGATAAGTGTATCTCCAACAGCCTGTGCACACCCCTCATCTCACACTCTCTTTTTTCATACAAAAGATAAATGCCAACAACATGAATCTGCACATCTTACACTTTTCATCCATGCACTCCACTGTCTGCTCATCCAGCTCTCGCTCTATGTGAAAGTGATACACTATTCCTCCCCCCTTTCTCCCGCATTAAACATATTATCACAAAGGAGGAAACTTAAAGAACTTGCTGTTAACGCCGCTGAGCCTCTCCTCTGGCGTTTCTCTTTAGCTGCCTGCTGGGTTTGTGTGGTTAAGTGCCTATTACAGACATTAAACACTCCTGAGCCGGCGAGCTGCACACACACTCACAGCCGCTTCATGTCCAAGCAGCCTGACTGACCCACAGCAGGAGCACACGGCCAGGCCCGCATGGCCAGATGCTTTCACAGTCCAAATCCTCGATCTCATACGCACACACACACACACACACACACACACACACACACACACACACACACAAATATATCCCTACACACATCCATATGCACAATCATGGACACGAAACACACATGCATATTGTACCATACTGTGTACCTGCCGATTTCTTGTTTCTCTGCTTTGGTACTTAGAAAGAATACATTTTTTGCTCGGATGAAGTAATTCACCTGCCAGGCCAGCTGCTGCAGCCAGACCTGCTCCAGTCAGCATGTTTATCCACATACCAGTCCAGACTTCCAAGAAGGCTGGACATAAAGGCAAATATTATGCAACATTAAGGGGGAGCTTAACTCACTTTTTGGAGTTCTATTATAGTGGCCACTCTGATTAAGTTGCAAGTAACTGTCAAAAATGCCATAAAGGAGAGAAAAACGATGCTGCCCGTAAATGCTTCAAATACATTTTCCATTATGTCACATCTGAAACAACAAAATGCACGTTTTTCTCTGTTAAAGCGCCTGCTCAGCGCTCCCCTCGTCACAGACTTTCGCAATGTATTCGCCCCAGAGTACAGTTCATGTCCAATGAGATCATGTGTTGGAGTTTTTTTGCTTTTTTTCATCCATGGACGTTACACGCAGCAATATCTCTTTCCTAAAACTTTAAGTACCTTAAAGAGCAAAGTCATCACAGTTGCTCAAAAGAGAAAGCAATTATTTTCCTCAGAGTCGGCGTTAATGCTGTGACCGAGCCCGTGCCAGCGCTGTTGCCCATGGGACAACACAACATCAGAAGGCTAAATGAAGTGATGTGGAAAGCGTGACAGCGGCTTCACAAGGGGCCAGGTGTGTTGTAATGTTCATTTAATATGCCAGTTGAAGATAATGTAAAGCGTGTAAGTTGTAACACTGTGAGAACAGCAGTGGAAAAGAAAGTACAGTAAGAAACAGTCTGGTCCAACTATAGGCAGTAACTTTTTCAGACACAGTGTGTGTCCTCCCCCAGTGGCTCCATGAGGTCGGCTAGGTGGACCACTCTGCGGAGACTGGAGAGTGAGGTCGGAGGTTATCTCACTCCTCTGCTGTTCCTCTCAACCAGTCCACAGCCGCCCTCCAGCTCCTCAATGCCTTAATTAAGCACTTTTAATTAATCTAACTGCATTAACTCACCACTGAGACTTCTTAAAGAGCTTAAGTCCTTACAGGATGTGCAGCTTCGATAGCCTTCCTCGTGGTAAATGTTGCTATACCGTAGTCACAGCCTTGAGCCTGCGCTGAAAAAATACACCTCTTATCTTTCAAGTTATGATTTGGATTCAGCATTAAAGTTGTGTTTTTTTTTAATAACAAGTGAACAAGAACTTCCCTTTGGGTCCAATAAAAAAGCCAGGCAGCCTCAAGAGACATTTACATTTTCATCCAAAGCGAGAAACATTGTGTGCGTTCAACCATGAAAATACAACCCAAAAATTGCAAGAATCGTGCAAGCACATCAAACTTCATCAAATATGCTTCAAGTGCTGCATTTAGAAACAGTGGCAGATATGGGTGTGTATTTGTATGGCAGAGGCGCAGTCTGAACAGATGAGCAGAGTAGATATGTAGAGTTTCTGCTGTCCTGATGTCAATGGAGAGCCTGTTCCACCATTGTGGAGCCAGGACAGCAAACAGTCAGGATTTTGTTTAGCAGCAGCTGGGCCCCAATCGTAGAGACTGACTGGCAAGTCGATTGGCAGTGGCAGAGTGTAGCTGATGGGCTGGAAGTAGTTCTGGAGGTAGGATGGACCTGAGCCATGCACATCAGGGTAGGCAAGCATCACTGTTTTCAATGGTATTCGAGCATCCATCGGTGGGTAGTGCAGGGTGCGGAAGAGCTGTGTAGTGTAGGAGAATGTTGGTGGGTTATAGACCAGCCAGGCTGCAGCATTCTGGATGAGCTGCCAAGGTTGGATAGACACATGTAGGCACACCAGCCAGGCGTGAGCTGCAGTGGTCCAGGCGTGAGATGACAAGAGCCTCAACCAGAAACAGTGCCACCTCTTGGGTGAGGAAAAGACATGTCCTCCTGATGTTGTGGAGAATCAGGAGCGGGATGTCGCAGCAGTGTTGGCACTAAAGGACAGCTGTTCATCCAGGCTCACACCTAGTTGCCTTGCAGTCCAAGCTAAGGACACCAAAGAGTTCTCAATGGTAACAGAATTTGTTTCTACTGCACTTTTTCTTATTTGCTTTCATTGATAAACCAACATTTACACCTCAGCCAAGTATACACATTTTGTTTTGTTTTTGTTTGTTTTTTCTTGGATTTTCTGTGCTTCCACTAAGGGTTTTTTATGCACATAGAAACAGGTGGACTGAAATGCACCTACTGTTGAAAAGAGGAGAAAGTGAGGTTGAGAAATGTGATACCCCAATTATCCGAGCCACTGTTACAGAAACCACAATCCATTTCTGCCAGTCAGTGGCACCGCCTTGCAAGCAACATTGATGGGGCGTGGCACCCAAAACACTCCAACAATGTTTTAACATTGTTCAGCTTTCAACATTTCAAGGTGACTCTCTGCTGGAGGGCCCTTTCAACAGAAAGTTTTCCTCAAGTCCAGTCCACTGAAGGTATGTCAGACAGAAGTTTGTTAGTGTTCCTCCTGCTGTCTGACAATATCCTGACTTGAGGTCAGCAGTTCTCCATTGATAACAATTAGGTCCAACAGTTCAGCTTCAGCTCCCTGCTGAGCACAACTCTGTTGGAGTTTGGCCCTGAGAGAGAGGCCTGCCTTTATAAGACTGCGTGGGAGTCCTGTGAAGATTTGTCCCACGGGGGGCTTGGGAACATGGAATCTGCGTTCAAAGCCTCCGCTTCTATGCTAGTCAGAGCAGTGACCATGAGGTCTTTGGTGGCTGTCAGAGTGGCAACTGAAGAACCTGCTGGGGAACATCAGCAGTGGATGGAGAAAAAGGCTTTTTCAGGCTTTGATCGCCCAGAGACCTCCCTCATCAGTAGAAAGGTATCACCAAGCTAGAAAGACAGAAAAAGACTGCAGAAAAGATTGCAAAAACAAAAATCGATTCAAAGGAGGAGACGCCAAGAAAAAGGACTTCTGTTTGTCCCAAAAGCAATTTTGGTAATTCATCAATGGGGCAGAAAGTGGAGCAGACCTTGCCCAAAAATCTAGCTTTCACTGGAAACTGTCTGAAATCTGACAACACTTTTCAATAACATGTGCACACTACTCAGTACGATGTCTGCCTGTCACATACGAATCGAATGAGCAAAGTACAAAATTCACCAAATTCAGCTTATGTAGTTCATATGAAGCACGTTTCTGTCCTGGATTGACAATGTAACACAAATAAACAAGTGGATAGCCCATATTTATACAGGATAGTTTACATTGCTGGTACACTGACCACCCACGCAACTCATTATTTTTAATTATCCTCACTTATTTAGACGAAAGTGCTGTGACAAAGCCTCCTCATTCATTTTACTGAGGACACTGGATTGACACAACAGGTTTGCAGATTAAAAGAACTCGGCCAGGAGCTCAGGGTTTCTGGCAAGAAGTCGATCCTGGCCCCGGGGCAAACACATATTTCAGAATACCTTGTGACATGTTTTTTCTATTAAGGGATATTGTCAACTGAACGTAGCCTTAGACTTAATGCAACACATCAACAGCAACACTACTAATAGAATATAATGCCACCACTATCACACCAGGGGCCTACATCTGAACACATCCATGAGGAGTAAACAGATTAGTAAATTTGCAAGTCTTGTGTAAGACATATGTTATCTATAGGTCACCAAATAAGGTAATTGTGTCACAGGTCATCAATATGAAATGTGTGCATGTGTCCATATGTGCATGCACATTTGAGTGTTTGTGTGTGACCTTCTGCAGCCTTCTCTGACCGGAGCTGCTAGCAGAGATCGGTCACAGCACAGTGTTCACCGTCTGTTCCACACACCCCTGCTGAATGCACGTGCTCGCAGTGCTCAAACACACACACACACGCATGCACACGCACAAGCACACACACACACACGCACATGCACACACACAATCACCTAAAATGAGGAACATTGACAAGATCCCAGCACTGTAATACAGAACCAAAACCATCACAAGTGTTTCTGATGCAGGAGCGGCAGTAAGAGAGAAGAGCAGCGTGTGCCAGGGAGCCATCTGTTTTACCTGTAGCAGTCTTTATTAACAGCAACACACAGCCCCGTACCTGATGGCCTCTGTGTTTTCTTCATGTAGGTCCTGTCCTACATCCATCCCACTACACCACGGTCATTCTGCAGCCCCTTCCCCTATGTGCGCACACACACAGACAGTAATACACACTTAAACACACACACATAGTGTGAGACTTGGGGCTATCGTTCTCCATTATGAAAACTAGGTCGGGGAGGCGTGGGCGAGGGGAGTGGGGCAGTAATTATTTTTATCATTATTAATTTCCACCTCAAGGTTGCGCCAGGGCTTTTTTGTCCGCTTCAATCTTCATTTCAGACCCCCTGCATCCACACACACACACACACACACACACATCACCATCACTACCACTGTCTTTGAAAAGGCTTCGTGCCAAACAAGGAAGAACAGAGGGTGGGGGCACAAAAGAGGAAAGAGCTCAAAGGGATGGAAAGAGAGTGACGGCAAGGGAGAGAAGGGAAAGCAGAGGCAGGGGAGGCAGGAGGGGTTGCATGTGTCGCTTCATCACTCACTGGACCCTAATTTACACTAACAGGTTGTTTACTCGATATGGCAAATGATAATAAAAGGCTGGGTGTTGGAGGAGGGGAGAAGGCAAGAAAAGAGAAAGAGAGAAAGAGAGGCCCTGCGGGAGCACTTCAGCTATGATGGCTTGCACACTCCAATTAGTCCCATGAAAAGCTTGTCCCCCTTGAGAGGAGTTAAAAGGAGGGGTGCGTTGGTCAATGTGTAAATAAAACCAGCCAGGATCACCCCAAAAACTCAATGCCCTATCACAGAGGGAGGGCCCCAGCCGCAAACTCTGCTGGTAGTCGGGTCTCAGCAGAGGGCACATGCAATGAAAACACAAACACAAAGACACTTGAGTGTCTTGAGACCATCAGTGACACAAGCATGTGTTGTACTGTGCTGCTTTAGTTGCTGACAATGAATGCATTCCTTTTTACAGTACAAAAAACAAACGGTACAAAGTTTTTACAAAACTTTCCTCGCCAAATATGAGATTTGACTGTGCACAGCAGGACCCACAAAAAGTAAGATATAGTTATTATGAGTGATTTTGCTGACACACATATCCACGTCTGTGTTTTTCCATTGTAACCTAGCCCAAGTTTAAGTCACTACACATAGGAGAGCTCTTTTTCCATGTGCACAGCTGCCACAGAAAAAAAAAGAAGCTAGTATTCCAGAAGATAAACACTGTATTTTGTCTACTGAAATACAGAAACAGATTAGGATCAGATATGCTGAATGGCAAGTTATCTGTCTGCTACCAGAAATTGCCCCAATAATGGTTTCAAGTTAAATACAGAGAAGATAAACGACTCCATCACAAGTTTTATGCAGGGATTTACTCAAATACAAATTTGAATCCACTTGTGCTTGAACTGTACATTTAAAAAAATGTCAATCTCAGCCTGTTGTTACCATTGTGCCAAACTCGTACTGGACCATGACTTCTTTTACACCCCTGAATGATAATTATTTCATATACGGATTGATTGCTCTTCATTTTGTCCAGTTACAGTAGAAGATGTGGACCTGTGATGAAGTACTGCCCAAACAACCTCATGTTTTGAAAGTGTTCCTCTTCATTTTGCATTCATTCTTGTTTGTTGTTTGTTGTGCGACTGCTGAAATAATTACAATAGATAATCATGTGATGTATTATAATTGCTCAGTAACTGAGTGACTGATTCATGATTGCAGATTGACAAGCCATCTAATTATACATACCAGTTCCTACAAATAGTGAAATGTTCACATGACAAAGTGATCAGAACAATAGAATAGAAGAGTAGAATAGCCTTTATTGTCATTGCACTGTGGAGGTACAACGAAATTTAGGGTGCTCCCACAGAGCCACCCGTGCACCTTAAAAAGAACAACAGTGTTGTACTGTACTGTTTGTTGTACTCTCTCGGTCGGCAGCGGGTCAATTTGGCGAGTTTTGAGTTTCAACTCCTTGCCTCTTGAAATACAGTGTTGCTAAACGTGAGTCCCCCCCTGGGTGATAAGAGGCCCCTGTCCTGCCTCTCATACCTTGAGGATTAAGCAGAGAGCCTCTGGAAGTGGCTCCACTGACACCTTGACAAATGGAGCTGTCGTGTAGACCAAGTGGAGTATCATCTTTTGAAAAACAGTAGGATCAACATTCCTCCTCTCTCACATAAACCACTGACCACCAGAACACAAATCTGTTATTTGGACAAGGCAATATAAACTGTCTGAGTGCTAAATTGATGGGCTGTAACTTGTTTTAGTGCACCCATCGCTTCTGGAAATCTTGGCAGACACAATTAGATAACAATCAAACAACAAGTTGTATGCTGTGACTGTGTGTCTGAGAATTTAGAAGGACAGAATTAACCTTGATAAGTCAGTTGTTTTTGGTTTCCAGTTTAAGGCTCCATTAAACTCCTGACTACCTTTGAAAAGCTGCAGATGTTATCTAAATGTAAACTAAGCAAAGCCCTGTTAAAGGAAACCAAAATAGTTAAGACATTATTTCATGTCTCAATATAGAAACTACATTTTCTTTCAAAAAAGTGAGAGCATGTGCGTTAAACATGTACATTTTTAGGAGGTAAGAACATTTTTCAGGATATGCAGACTGCTGCATGTGTTTCCCCTGATAATGATGTCTTCAAATAAATATTTTCTGATTGAATTGACACCTGTCTCGAATATAGTTTAGCTATCAGCCTGGCCAGAAAGACTGCTCTGGGCCAGCTGCTTCTCTTTGCTTTGCGTGACCAAAAACATGTTGATGAAACACACAGACATTGTTTTGAAGTAGAGGAACATGTGCTGGCTAACGGTCCTGTCTCTAACCCCCAATTTCCACTGGATACGTGTCCGCTGCGTTTCATCTCCGCCACGCCAGCGGAGCTGATAGGTTTCACTTTAGTCTGTGTTAATTTCCACCAGTTCTAGTCCGCTGTGTATCTGCTTCGTCCCAGCTCCGGCAGTCCGGAGCCCTCCGGCAAAGATATGCGGGACTTCTATTTCTGGCGGATGCCGGAGCACGACGCAGCAATTCAGCTCAATTTAGGACCGAGCAGACAGGTAGCCAAGCATGGGAACAACAATATGAAATCCAGTTACTTTACAAAATAAAATATTCCGTGTTGACAACAGCACACAAATCTCAAAAAAGAGACAAACACAAGCTCTTCTGCTAATCCTTCGGTCGGGAACACTTCCTACTGTTGTTTTTATGACACATACCTATAACTGCGGTCGCGAGTGATCATGTGATAATCGCGGGAACTCCTCGGCCTCGCGACGGCAATTGTCTACCGGACTGCGCCGTAGCGGATTCAAAACGCAACCGGTGGGGATTGCCGGACGGCGGAGCAAAACCGGATCGGAGCCATAACGCAGCGGACACGGATCCAGTGGAAATTTGGGGTAACATGCCTTTCAGCCCTTTACTACCCTAGATCGTGAGGGAACAACACACCTGTCATGGCCATTCAGAATTGACCATTTACCAAAGGAACCCTAAGCCCACTTCCTCGGTTTAGGCTTGGTATTATTTTATTATCATAAGAATTACAACACTAAACACTAAAACCTTTATCTATTCAGGGAGGGTTCACTGAGAGAAATGCTCTCTTTTTCAGGAACACCCTGATCACATTCACACATGCTCAGTACAATCACAGTCTGATCTGCTGGCTCCTGGCACCTCCACCAGGAGTCCGCCGATCACATATCTGACCTGTCCAGAGACACTTTGGGAGCAGAAAGCAGCTCTGGAGGAATAGTATAACTCAAGAAGAACAGCAGCTGGTCGTTCAAGAGGGATTGCAACAGCCGAAGCGGTTGGTGTGTTTACTGGGGAAACTACATGTCACAATCCCCAGAATTAGCACCGCAGTAGCTGGAAACAACAATGCTTCCAAGTGGACCAATCACAGTCTTTGTATACTATTTTGCTGCGATGTGCAGTTACATTTCTGGAGAAGTTCACAGCGTAGCCTACGGTGTCGGGCAATTATCTACACTGTGCCTAAGATTCAACACAAAAGCATAAATCAAGCTCTACTTTAGTGCAATATTCTTTCCTCTTTCAAAAGAGACAAGATACAGTGATATCCTTACTGGTTCACTGTATGCCGGGTTGGCTACGGGTCAGATCAATTGGCGCATATCTTGAATAATCTCCTAGCAGCAAAAATAGTGAAATACACCAATTTCTGTTCCAAACTGGGACACAGCAACAGTGTGTTATGTATACTACACACGTTAATAGTTAATAAACAGATTAAGATCGCTCTGCTGCTGTCGTCCTTGCCAGACAGAGGTAAGTGCAGCAGCATACACTGCAGGGGCTCCACATACAGAATAAGTAGAGGTTAAACTAGTGCAGGTGCACATTTGTTGTCCTTGTGGACTAGTTCTGCCACTTTATTCAACAATAGTGAACCTATTTTCTTTCTTTAGAAATACACTAAGCAGTCAAATACTTGGGTTCATACATCATTGCCTGCACTGGCTACAGCAGATGTGTGTCTGTGTCTGCAAGTTTAAATGGTGGAGGCACATGGTCCTGGCACAATTTAAGTGTGATACATTTTGCAATAGCTGTGAGTCATAGTAGTTCTTTCTGAGTTCATCTCAGCATGGCAAAGTGCGTCGCTCTGGGCTGTCTGCGTCCACAGACTGTTGGCCTCGTACTTCTTCTGCATTTGCTAGACATGAAATCTGTTCTCCAAACTCCACGTTTTCGGTTCAGCTCCCAGTTCACTGGCATCTCAGCGAACCCCCCCCCCCATCCTGCAGTCATGGTAACAGAGCTGTGAAAGAACAAGCTGAGGAATATGAGACATGGGAGATGACAGACACATGGCCACATTGTGACAGAGACAGACGGAGTGGGTGCTGAGTGGTTTGACACCACAGACAACCATTTCCCCATCCGAACATCCAGCACGCAAGCAATTAGAAAGGACAGGAGGCAGAAGTTATGTGGGACACGGCAGAGTCAAGAGCAGGAACAGCAACAGGAATGCTGGTGTTTGGGTGGCATTCAGAGGCAGAGTGAGGGGAGGTAATCGCTGAAAAAGTGTTATAGTTTAGAGGTACATAAATGTGTTTTTGCTATCATTCATCAGCTGAACCAGGAAAACAAAAGAGATCAATGAGCTGACCTCCTGACATGAACTTTTCAATATTCTTGCACAAAATCCCTGTTGTTACCATTTTGGCATCCGAGAGAATATAAGCTACGAGCGTGGCTGAAAATCAATGAGATAAATGGTAGAGAAATGTTCTAACATCTGAAATCCTACACGCACACTCACAAAAAGACCTACTGCCATCACAAAAAAACTCTTCTAGCCTAATAGATACAATATTGATTTTAGTGTGGTTGATGCAAATGTCCATAAACTTGTAAAAAAAAAAAAGAAAAAAGTAAGACAAAACAGCTCTTGTTCCCACTCTGCTGTGTCCTGCATAATCCGAGCTGTTTTCAGGCATTGTGCTCAGCAACAGCCTGGGAGAGGTTGCTTTTTGTGTGTGTGTGTGTGTGTGTGTGTGTGTGTGTGTGTGTGTGTGTGTGTGTGTGTGTGTGTGTGTGTGTGTGTGTGTTCGTGC
>OMLP01005888.1:13883-39975 GCA_900302685.1 Spondyliosoma cantharus | reverse complement strand
GGAGACCCTCAGGTATGCACACACACACACACACACACACACACACACACACACACACACACACACACACACACACACACAATGCATTTTTCTGCACTTTCAGTCTCAAGATAGTCTCTATAGTTTCCTCAGTGACTGCTTCCAACTGCACATGACCATGCTTTGTCGGGCACACACACCCACACAGAAACATAGAACTGCACATAATATGGGCTGGGAGGGAATGAAGGAATGGGAGAGGGGAGTTAATGGGGAGAGTGGATTTTAAAGGAATGGAGGTGTGCAGAAAAATATAGTGCATTTCTTCAGTGCCTCGAGTTATTTCCTCAGAGGCCTCTTAACTCTCTGACGGGGAAAAACTGGTACGTGAAAGAACTTTAGTGATCGGTTAATAAAAAATTATCCCTGCAATCAACTGGCTCATACAAGATATGAATGATTTCGGAAAAAAAAAAAAAAAATGCAGCATATCACTGGCTGGATTACATGTGCAAACATGCTTGAGTGAAAATATTTTTTGCCTGTGAAATTGGAAACCTGAATATACCCAGCTATTATCGTATAAACCTCTTGAAACCTAGGTTTAACAGTCTCTAATTGTGATAATGGCAATCCCCCCTGAGGCAGTGTTACCATATTACTGGATTTGTTTACAAAACGACTGATTAGATTTAAATATATTTTGCCCTCATGCAGCTTACATTGATTTTGCCAAAGTGCATGTGCGTTAAATTCTGTGTGCAGCATCCATTGACAAAGCTGATCTGAAAAATCTGCAGACATGTTCGATAGTTTAATGAATTCAGTTTAGCTGCCAACACGTTATCCTCTTTGTTGCTCTGTCTGTGAAGCTTATTCCTCTACATGCTGTTATCACTGGTAGTGCTGATCCTTCAATCTCCTCCTGTTCTGGCTTTGTAATAATAACACATATTATGTGATCCCTTGCCCATTGTATCGTAGAATATATATTAAAATGACATGTCTGCTGGCTTCTGTGCTGCACATTACACGGCAATCAATCTGACTCCTAGTTCAATGTTTAGCATGCTCCTTGGATTCATGTGTGGACGAATGACAAATAGAGCTACAATACTTTCACATCATGATGTACAGTATTCATAACTATATGTAGAATGTCAGCCTGTCAAGCTTTATTTTGTTTTGGCTAAATTCATATGCAACAATCATAAAATGTTTCATCTTCATATAAAAACCTTAAAAACTAAGTCTGTAGTTTAAATATATACAGTTACTTGTAAACATATTAAATAAAAAGCTGGATTGTAGGTTTAGCCTTTAATGTACAAAAGGCTGTTATAATTTGAACTTGTTACATTCACTAAAAGATGAGGCCAGCAACTAATTTTCCCACAATCAAACTAAGTTGCTTTAAACCCTCAGAAGTGCACTGCTTTAGTACTGCACTGTACTGTGTAACAATGTACAGATGGAGTCACACAGAGTCCATTCCACTGTTCTGTTTCACATATTCAGTTCTTAAATGGAAACCTCGTGCATAGCTTTCACAGAAGAAACTAGATCATGAGAATTCTACACAAAATCGTAGTCGAGTCCATCATTGCAGTTGTTGCAAAGAGTTTTTCAAGTTCTTTTGTCAAACCTGAAACACTTTGAAGATGAATGACAATCAATTGTCTGCAGTGGACAATCTTTTGTACAGTGTTAAGTTACAGTGAAGCACACACAAAAATGGCTGTAGACAGGTAATTCTCAAATGAATGGGAAAACCAGAAAGCTGTGTCTAGTTCTCATGATATCATTTCACCTCCTTTATTTTTCCACAAAGACTAAGTGATAAGGTAAGATGTATGTTTGTATTGTTATGCTTTTTGTGAAACTTAAAGTTGAAATATCAAATATATTTTAAGTATGGTTAGATTTACACAGTACTTCCTGAATTCTTCGTTTTTAATCTTTACAATTAATAATGTTGGTCTGGTCAGGATGGTGGAAGAACAACAAAGAACCAAGGTAGTTTCAACCAGTGAAAAGGAAACGGTTCTTTACTTTTACATACTGTTACTACATATACATACTGGTATATATTATCTACTTTGTGCACTCTTTGGTACTCTACTTCATATGACAGGCTGCATTACTTCAATATGTGGCCAATGTTTGAAATCAATGACCAAATTTTCTCTGTTTTTCTGTCTGTTTTAAGAGTGAGTCTACACAGGGGGTTTATTATGAAATCTGACCAGATGCTCAGATGTCCTGTGTCATACTTTCTGCCTGGCTTGATCTGCTCTGTGCAGCTTGACATTGCTTCAGTCCACTTCCATCAAAAATACTCGTCATGTATTCTCTGCTGAGCTGTGGCATGGCTGATGGAGCCACGAGCATTTTATAGGGCGGCCACCGATGTTGTGGCCGGAGCTCTTTGCAGACATGCTCGGTGGTTGATTGTAAAGAATTTTCAACAACTAGTGCACAGTTATTGTAACAATACATTTAAATATCTGATTTTGTCATTTACAAGAAATATACGTTAACCTGCAGAATATTTAAAATATAATGTCAAAACTCAGGGCACCCGGGAAACATACTACTTTTAAAGCTGAGCAGGGAATTTTGTTCAGGCTACAGCCTTGAAATTACTGGCAATAAATCCAACATAGTCTGTTTTACCATTTTAATGCACCTTCACCAATAATATTAATACACCTTAATTAATTGCTGTGATACATCTAGCAGTACAGAGTTGCCCACACAAGTATGCTGCATGCGTGTGAGAAAAGGCAGTCTCTGAGTTTATCCTTGTAATTAATCTCTGAAAAAGATCAAGGATCGAACCAATCGATATTCACTGATACAGTGGATCACTAACTAACCAACCAATGTGTGTCATTTGTGTAAAAGAAATGAAGACCCACATGCACACCTCCACAAATGCACGTACAGAGGGCATGGTCACATGTGGAAAATACCTCACATAGCGCATGATTGCTGCTTGTTACATGTGACCAGCACCCTGGTGAGTGGAAAGAATAGGTAGAACACATACATGAATGCAGACCTCATTGTTATATACTCAGGACAGTGTGAGATTGTAGTTGCTGATATTTGCCCATGTCTCAAGTGCAAAGTAGGGTTCTGTCTGTTTAGGTACTTTAGGGGAAGCAAATGACTACAATATCCAAGTGCAAATGTCAGCCAATTCCCCAGAGAGCACGCGACAGATAGTTTTACGCATGATGGTACGATAAGAGAGGAGGAAAGGTAGGGGCAGTGAGGGAGGCTGGGAAAGAGATGGTAAGATGAAAAAAAAGGGAAGAGAGGAAGACGACAGGAGGTGAGAGCAAAGGAAAATGGCTGCCTACCAAAGTCTTCTTGGTGACATTTCCAGCTAGGTAAATAACAAGTATGTGGGGGGAAAAAAGGAACCTTGAGATGTGTCAGCCGCCTGCCACCATTTGGGAACAGAACCATGGATTGACAGAGTTTGGCCGGCTCGTTCAAAGGGCTTTACATCGCTGCCACATCTCTGGAGCTAAAGGGAGTTGGATACAAATAGAGCCTAATACATTCATGGTGAAATTCATGACATCCTAAGATCAGCTGGCATAAAATCACAGCCATTGCAGCCACAAAACTCAATTTTGGCATCCAGAATGTGGCATGATAACACGGAGAGCGGCCAGGCCCAAACACCTTTAACAAATTGTGGTACCTGCCATACTAGCTATTCAGGAAGTTCCTTGGCACAAGGCTTTACTCCCCGCATATTTCCGAAAACCTTTTGATAATGAATAAATTACATTTGGTTGGACTTCTTAAACAAGTCTGCTAAATTCTCCCCCTTTGTATGTGTGTAGTAACAATGGGGTCAGTAAGTCAGCCAGAGTAGAACACTGTGTTCTTTGCCAGGCTGCTGAGCAGACTACTCAAAAATCTGTATTTAATGACAGTGGAACCATTGTGTGTGGAGTTTTGCTATGGTGCTGTCAAGTCTGTCCTCAACAACACTGAATTCTCAAGTTTGGGGACTTGGGGGCTTTTTCTGGACTCAAGTCATGAACACAGTGGAGGCTGTCAAAAGTGCCAACAGCTGCATGGAGATGCAGCCCGACTCTCCAAACTGCCAGTGAGTGTGAGAGTCTCCGTCTGTGCACGCCTTTGGTCTCTGGTGTGGCTGGGAGCAGCCTAGGCCTGTGCTTCATGTTTTCCATTTTTTTTTTACCACATTCATCTTTCAGTTCGACAAAGTCCATCTGGAGCAGATTGAGAGGTGGCCTTTGACTAAATTGTGTTTGCTACTGTAAAAGCCTCCTGCAGTGACCTCATTTCTTCTGTAATATTTATAAACTCAATATAGTCCATCATGGGTATTTTGGTCTTGCAGATCTCCATCAGTCCAGGAGAGAGTTTATTCTGCAGGAGGAGATGCAGGGATAAACTGCTGTTGCTGATTCTGCTGGCAGAAGGCCAGGTTGTCTTGGCAGCCTACTTAAAAAAATGCTGTCTACAAACCTTTGACAGCAGAAATATTTTTTTTTGTTGCATCAGAAAGCTGACACCCTCCAACCGTCCAACAGGTTAAATATGAACTGTCTGTGCTACAGTAAATGACCATTCTTGTCTTGTTCAATTGCCTTGTACCATATCAGTATAACTTTGCCACATTGAATTCTTCCCTGCCAAAGTAAAGCGATTCTATTTCTGAAGATTGCTTACAAAAACTCATTGAAGTTGCTCCTCTTTTTCATGGGGTCACAGAGAAAGAGTTTAAAAAACGGTCAAATGTCCATTCGCTAATTAGCAAGCGGTTACATATGCGTGTTGTCCTGTACACCTGGAATTGCATGACAGCAGGTCCCTAGTGGGCTTCGCAAAGAGGTACAGGACACAAATTAACAGATGTTCCGCAGCACAGAAAAGGCCTCAGTAATTGGCATTACAGATGGTTGTTCCTACAGTACCACTTGCCAGTGCTTGCACTCTAAAACAAAAATTGTGAAGTAAATACGTGTATGACTGACTATGTGACGTGATTATCGGTCACAGGGTAGATGCTGAAGAGAAAAGAAAACTTTAAAAGGTTAATTCTGGAGTTTGTGCGCACAAGGCATGTGCATGTGCGCATGTGAGTGATGTTAATGTGAGTCAATGGTTTCGCATCATTCCTCTAATCTGTAGACAGCAGCGGAATATCCAGCAATGTGCCATTATAGACGTAGACATAGAAGACTGCAAGCCATTCAACAGAGATGTAAACAATACCGTATTTGATTGACAATATATTTAAGATTTGGCTTTGAAATTATTTTATGAGACAAGGAACACATTTAATACTTTGCTAGACTTCAAGATACACACAATGCATTCAGCCCTACAAGTGTCAGATACACAGACACAAAGTCTGAAGCTTATTTCTTGAACTAGGGGAAGAATGTCAGATAACCAACATACTTTCTAAAAAAAAAAAAGAAAAAGGCAGCAGCGGTGCATCGCTGCTTTAATGTTCTGCAGTCGGGAGCTTAGCAACAATAAAAGAAGTGAAAACACCAATTAGATCAGACTGATATGTATTTGTGACTGTGGACTGTGCTCTGACATACACAGTGTACATAAATTCTTACAGGGAAATTGGGGGATTTCCTGACTAGCTGATAATCTCCTGCTGGTCCTCTGACTGTGTCCAACCTTTTTCATTCACAGTATCCAAATCATACACATAAAAGTTTTGTGTACACATACAGTGTGTATTTAGTTGTGTTTTGCATTCTGGATTACTGTAAATTGAATATGAAGTCACATGATTTTCAGTGACTCATAGGTGCACAGGTCTCCCACAGCCTTGCGGCATGAAATAGCGGGTGTTGGTGGAGTGAATAACAATGATCTCGCCCCCAGGGTGTGAGCCCATGCAATTTCAATTCCCACCAATACCTTGGTGGGAATTAAAATGACCATTTAGCTCTATGACAAGGTGCCTACTTTTCAGAGTGTATGAATTTTTTCTTGGGAAATAGAAAAGAGGGAGGAAGGGGTTATCACATTTTTAGAGGAATAAAATCCCCTCAGGAAAAGATAATACAAAATGTTTTCATTGCTAAAATACATTTACTCTAAATTAGATGATAATGAAGGCTTTCACTGAGGACAGCTATGTATTCAATAGAAAGCTCTCGTCTCAACCCTATTGTTGGTCTTGAAAATGAGTTGTTTTTCAGCTGAGTTCCTGGAGAATGATGTGTTGCTTTCCCCAACTCTCTCTATTTGTAAATGTGTATGGAGTATATGTGTATTCTCACTCACTTTGCCTGGGGGTTAGCTACCTTGTTATTATATTCTCTATCTATTCATCTTTCTCACACTTATTTCACCCTTCTTTACAGCTTTCTTCCAATTTTTTCCGCCCTTTTTCATATTAGTCTGTGGGCTTACATTTGAGCGGGGAAAATTTCAGATGTAATTAGCTATTTTTTGCTCCCTGCTTCTTGGAAGATGCTTCATTAAAAACACAATCTCTCCCCATGCAGCTCATTCACTCCATGCACTTTCACTCTGGCTTTCAACCCTCCCATCCCCTGCCTTTCCCAACCACTCTCCAACTACCCACCACCACCCCCCGGGCTTGCCAGCTCTTTGCTTGAGCCGTTAATCTAAATTTTTTGGTCCAGATTCATTTTTCATGTCTTGGAACCCTCACCAAACAATTTTTGTCAACAGATCTGGTGCCCTGCGCCAATGTGAGCACAGACCAAGCGCATAATGAGATGTTTTGGATGAAGCAACCACACATAAAGACAGACATCCAGCCACAGGCGCACTCACACACACGTACATTTTCTTCCCTGCTTCACTCAAAATTTACATCTGTCAAGTGACATATAAACTAACTTCTAAAATCCTGAAAAAACTAAAATATTTCCAAAGTATGAACTTAAAAAATGTTTGCTTCCTCAGAACAGACAGCGAAACCAGAAAAGTTGAAACAATAATCATTGCTGGACAAGCAGATATTGTGCTTTGGCGTCAGCAATGTTGGCCATATTTCATGCCGTCTGAAGACAAAAACTAAGGAATACATTTGGCAGCATTCAAATGCACCGACTACTACATCCATCAATGGGTGCTTTATGAGTTGTTGTCTTGGACGGAAATTTTACAACCAACATTTGGTCCCAACAACATTTGCGAATGTCAAAAGCTGCTTTTCACAAGTGTGACAGTTGACAATTTGACAGATTATAATTTACATGAAATAAATCCAGTGGAAACCAATCTCTCAGTCTGTCCCCTCCTTCCTCTTTCAAAATAAATCCTGAAATCGTCTGGCAGCAGTTCCCACTCTCCTAATCAAGTCCTTGCAGTCAGTTTGTTGTTTGTAACACTGGCCAATTCTTTTTTTCGGTTTGTCCAATGATGTAACCAAGGAGCCTACTCAGTCTAACATTCAGTTAGCCCGGCCAGCTCAATAAACCCTCGTGGGTCCGCTGTATAGGTCCATCTATTATTTATCCCAGTAATTAAAGGGCTGCTCAGGATGACTGATTCTCTGTGTCATTGGTAATCTATGGAGCCTCGGGCTGGTTTATGGGAGGTCTGTGGTGACAGGACGGCCCCCCTGGTTGAACTCCTCTCGTGTTTATTGATTCAGTTTTTGGAAAGAGACATTGGGCAGAGGGGAAGATGAATACATGTAACTTTTACCAAGTTACCAGGTTGTTATAGAGAGAGGGAAGAGAAGAGACACAGATAATAGGTAGAAAGGACATTAAAATGAAGACTAGAAGACAATGATTAATTATTACAGCCACGACCAACGCCAAGTAAAAGGTCAAGCACGTGGACAAGCAGCACACTGTGTACAAAAGGCTCGGGTGAAGCGGATTGTAGATTGGACAGGTGAGGTGAATTATTATCATCAGTCAGCTGCATGCTTTTCTTAAGACTTATAAACACCAGAGCCAATCGTTATGGTGCATGATAAATGAGTACAGACCAGATCTTCAAATATCATTGTTGTCCAAGAGGTTCAGAGTAGGCCAACAAAAAATGTATGCCGTTGCTCTGCTGGCTGACCTGAATCAAGTGATTACTAAGCTACAATACAATTAGACTTAGTCACATTTGAATGCAATAATTACAGCAATATAACTAAAAATGTGAGGAAATCAACACTTTGTTGAAGCTGTTAAATTACTTTTGTAAACAGTTTCCTCAAAATTGTTTTGTAAATTCTCTCCAACAATAATGCAAAAGTTCTAAAATGTTTCGGTTTTTGCCCTGGGACGAAAAAGACAATATTGCCACTAAGCTGTTAAGCATGCTAAACATGGTTGATGAAAAATTAATATTGCATTTATATTCCATCCATCCATCCATCCATCCATCCATCTTCTTCCGCTTTATCCGGGGCCGGGTCGCGGGGGCAGCTGCCTGAGCTGTATATTCCAGTTTACACATATCTCCGCTTACTCTGACGGTCACCTATTTCGTTAATTAGACCCCCTTTTGGTAAAGGTCGTTGTAGCAATATCTGTTCATAACCAAATCTTTTCTTAATATTTAAAAAAAGGTGTTTCTTCTCCCAACCAGAAATGTCTCTACCTCAGCCTTGCAAACTGTTGGCTCGGCAACGCTGGCAGATTGAGAGAGGCAGATTTCCAATGAGCTGTCTAAAGAATGTTCCTAATACCTGAATATTACAGGTGTATCCCACGTGTCAAAATCAGAAAATGCTCCATTTTGAAATAGGCCTCATTTTGAATATTCAAACAGAAAATTCTGTTTACAATATATTGTCAAACGCAGTGAGATAGGGTGCATGTAAACAGAGTTGCTGTCGGCGAGAGAAAAAGTATTACTCACTCAAGATTTAACACCTGTGTGATTTTTTTTTCCTTGATGCCACTGTGTCCCACATTTGGTGGTTTTTGCAACACACGCAATATGAAACTGCCGAGTTATAGCTAATGGGGTTATTTTGCAACAGCACAGTAATGCTCCTGTTTTTTCAACAGGGTTTCCTTAAATCTCAGACTTGGTCCATCAATAGAACCCGAAAAGAGAATGAGCACAATGTGACAGAGGCTAAAAGTCTTCTCTAAGACTGCAATAGCTTATGTCTCTGGTTGAACCAATGATATTTTAAAACACTAAAATGTCAGCTTGAATATCCTTTTCGTGATAGCAGAGAGCATTTAAGGAACACACCTTTAAGGCATGGCATCTCGTCTGATTTCATTTCAAAACAACAACTTCATCAACACCTCATCACTCTGACTTTTTGTCTGTGTCTGTCACCCTGTGGCGATATGCTTGGCCTGCACACCTGGTGCCAGGTCAGATCAGTTATACCTACCTGATTCAGTGAACTCTCAACCAGGACTGTTCTGCTCAGAGCTGCATGAAGCATAACCCTCTGTCTCTCACTGATACACTCTACCTTCCAAAAACTGTGTGCATGGGTGTGTGTCTCAGAGTGAGCACAAAGGAATGGCAGGTTAAAATTGGCAGGGAAGGAGAGAGTGAGACAGTGTTTAGAAACATTTATATTCGAGCATGGCACAAGGGATGGCTGGCAGAAAAACAGAAAGCATGATAAATGATTGTGTGTGTGTGTGTGTGTGTGTGTGTGTGTGTGTGTGTGCGTGTGCGTGTGTGTGTGTGTGTTTGTGTGTGGCCCACAGCATGGCCGTTACTGACAATGTAGTAAGCTTGAGTGGCTCGCATAATAGATGAATAGGTGCTTTGAGGGTTAAATCCATAAAAATTTGTGCCACAGCATTTATAAAATGTGCATTCACAATCTGAATGCAATTAGCACCTGCTTTACAAAGTGAACCAGTCATTACGCAATCAAACGACCAGGACTGCCTATCATTTGAGAGAAGGAGAGTTCAAAAGGTCGGCACTTTCAGGAGAGGAATCAAAATGTAGTGATTAGTGTGGCCAGAGTAAAATACGTTAACTTCCCAATCTAAGGCACTAGGAGTCATTTAAAAATGACAAATGAGACCTATAAAAAAACAACTTTGTATCTTATAAAGAGTAAATATAAACACAACATCCAGTTGTGCAGTAGTAGAGGCAAGTGACCCAATCAAGCAAACGATCCAGCAAAAGCACAGATTTGCACTCATAGATGCGAGAACGGACAATAACTCACCAGAATTCCAAGGTAACTGCACCATAATGTACACTAAAAACGTCTCATAAAAGAAGAATGCAATTGCCAAAGTGCATTAGAAGCTCATGTTTAGTGAGCTGAAAAACTACAACATGATTGTGCTTTGAATCATTCATTACTGTTCTTTCTTTCTTCATGAAAATGCTTTTGTCCACTGGATGCTTTATTATGTTTTTGTGCTCAGCGCAACTTCATAGATGATTTCTTAGTGTGCCTTCACTGAGATTTCAGTGACGGCTAGGTTAATTGAGACTCTACTCCCATGTATAATACATTGGCACTATTTTGCGACTTTCATATTACAGAATGTTATATTCAAATTGATAATACTGTTAATGTTAATCCAACAGAATGCACTCAGCCACACTTTTCTCCTCCCATTGTTGGTGCAATACTACCTCATGATGTGTAATATTTCCAGATAATGGTCAAACTGTGCATCCAGGTTACTGCACCTGTTTGATACATTGCATGCACAACTCTAAGTGCACAATATGTGTACAAATAAGGAGCAAACAGCTTGGAAAATCTTTCCCTGAGAGATCTTTGTAAGTAATTATGTTTTTTTCAGGCTAACATGGAGAAACAGAAAGACGACTATGGTGGCCAAATGTTTTCTTCCAGTCAAGTGAGGTTGTTGTATAATGCTCATGATAACAGAATATTGTTAATTATTTCCCATAGTTCCTTGGGTGGGAATGGCTTCTATTCCAGAGGCCATTAAAATGCCATCATGCACAGACCATAGTGGGAATGGGGATTTGGCTTATTGGTTAGTGGGTATATTGGTATCAAAGGAGCTCAAACTGAAACACAAGCGCAAGGATTCTCTGTTTTAAGAACACTGCTGTTATAAGAACAGTCAGTTGAAAAACATGCCCATTGCTCTACTTCGAAAAGCGGTTTTACATTTTCTCTGGCCATTTACAGGATAAGAAATAGACAGTCTAGTGATCAGATAATTGGGGGAGTGAGATATGCGTTACAGCAATGGCAATTATGCACTTTACAGTATTTGGTAAATTAAAGGGCTGCAGTGGCTATTCATCTAGGAAAGCTGCAGGGTTGAGGAATTTTGAGCTGCCACTCCATGTGCCAGTTGTAATTAGGTTGATAAGCATAGTCCATCATGGCGAGAAAGTAAAATGGAAAGATAATCTATACCTGCATATATCCTCAATTACACTACTGGATTCCAATTAGCAGCTTGAGAAAGTGAATTAATTTATACAGATGGTTCCTCCTGCTTACTAAGAGTGTTGTTAGACACAGCGTTATAGAGATATAAAGGGTTTAAACAATACCATTAATAATAAATGTGACTGTATGCTATTGCTATGTTATAATTTGATTGTAAAATCTCACTTTACTTGGAGCTATGTATTTATATCTGTGTCTACCCTCAGAGGACATATAAATGAATTAGCTGGGACTTTCCAGTATACTGATTATTGTTTGCACTAACACTTGCCATGTAGAGGTACTAACTTGCAGGGACCAACACATTCACACAAAATCTCAGCTTTCCCTCATATCACTTGGATGAGAAATAAGAGCTTGAGATCCCATGTGTGAAATTGTGTCTGGTAAATTATAAATGGGGGAGAACAACATCTATGAAATTGAACATAAAACACGATTTCTGTGTATCACAAGTGGAACTTTTAACAGACAGATGAAAAAAACAGAGAAAAGGAGAACTGGAATGCTAAATAACAAAATATGATCTTCCCCACTGTGAATAACCGCAGTGGGGTCAATATCAGAGCAATCAGTGAATCACTGGCTGTTGGTGTGGTCTGGATGGGCCTCACTCATTTCCTCTGTACAAGTCAGGGAGACATCGTGAGGCTCTCTCTCTGCCCTCCTGTGTGCTCATAAAGATGATTTGCTGCCAATCTGGCAACTGAAGCCCATAATATCACTCCCTCCACTGCCCTCCACCCCTTTGTCAGCCCTAAACTCTGCCATGCTGAGAAACAATATGTTCTGACTGGCAGTAAAAGACAAGTACAGGGAGACGGGACGAGACAGAAAGGGTAAAAGAAGGGAGGTACTCAAGAGGCGAAAAAAAAACAGTGTTTCATATGTGTTGAAATCACACATGCCTGTACCTGCTTCCACAGAGTTTATGCACATTATGCACATACCCAATTAACGTTCTCTACAAAATAGACCCATGCTGGTGTTCAATATGGCCAGTTTGCCATACAAAAAGAATACGGACAGGCTGGCCTAGGCAGGAAGACGCATGTTCAGACTACCAGCCCAGATCTGTTCTTAAGCATATCCAGATTGATTTCAGGAAGTCTGGACAGCAAAAAAAACACAGGAAATGGTCATGTATCTGACACACTGAAACAGACAAAGTTTACTTTGGCACACACATACTAGAAGTCCTGAATCAGCTACGACAGTTTTAATTATTAATAAGATATTCATGAAAGTTTAATGGAGGGGATTTTGAATTTAAAAAAGAATGTGACGCAATCTGTAACAACATTGCACCACAGAAAATTCTGTGTGGTTGAACTGCAAAAAAAAAAAAAATATTGGTGTTTCTTTTCTCTGAGAAATGAGAAAAGACAGCAACTTGTAAAGATCATATCTATTTTTCTGTTTGAACGAGTTATTTATGGCAGTATTGTTAATCAGCTACAGTTAATATAATCTATTTGTCATTTTAACCATTAAATGTGACATTCAGCTTTTATTAAAAACGGATACCTGAATGTTTTGTACATTTCTCTTCAAACAAAAAGAGTAAGAAAGTGAAACCATTTAATAAAAGTTTTGTTAGCCTTGAAGCAACTCAAACTCAAACCTAAGACAAAAAGAGAACACATAATGGTATCAGCAATCAAAAACCAATACTGGTACACAATATGTTCCAACCTGTGGATTCCTCCCTGATAAATTTGTTTGTAGACCATCAACTTTTAAAGCTGACAGCGTGACGATCTGGTGGTAAAGACAAGATGTCTCTCTATTATCAGGTGTGTGCTCTGCTGATCGGTCCTTGAGCAGAATATTGAATTTTCACAACAGCTTTCGGGGTGCTGCAGTTTAACCAACCCTGACTTTTGACTCATATCTGGCTGACTCATATATCATCACACTAAACCTCTAAGAATAAGAATAACTATGAATTCCTGACATATGTCGAGAATCAACGTGATTTAGCTGAACTCCTGGACTACTTGGACGGCTTGAGTGTTTTTTTTTTTTTTTATCTTGGGCTTAGGGCTAGAAGGAGAGAGAACATGGAAGGGCATGGAGGACTGTACAAGTTTGATAGCTTATGTAATCCATATAATCAATAAGTCCTGTTTTCACTCCAACCAGACACAGAGAGAGAGGGAGGACTGAAGGAGGGGAGGCAAGCAGAGAGCAAGTAAAAAAGAGAAGTACGCCACAGTAGAGGACAGACATGCAGAGACATAGAAACAGAACTGAAGGGATGTTGACAGGATATAAAAGGAAGAAATGACAACACTGTATTGGAGATGAAACCTTCCATCTTTGTACTCATAATTAAACACTGTGGATAGCCTGAGCTGAGTCAGAGTCCACTAAATGAGCAGCAAACTGCTCTGCTGACACACAGCAGAGACATGAATGCAGCTACACAATCAAGTAAGGGAGCAGATATATATTTTAGTGTTCATGTCGCATGTGCGTTCACACTAATGCTCTGAGGTATAGAATACGCATGCACACACGCACATAATGTGCACTCATGCTAAGGGAAGTCCAGCAGTAATTAGAGGTGAACTCTATTTGCTCACGACCTTCAGCTCCCAGACCCACGGCAGGCTGACAAATTAGGGTTCTCTCTCCCAGCCACGCAGGGGCTCCCTCAGGTTAATGGGAATCAGGGGGCTGAGTGTGTGTGTGTGTGTGTGTGTGTGTGTGTGTGTGTGTGTGTGTGTGTGTGTGTGTGTGTGCGCACGCGTGTGCGAGACAATGCTTTTGCTCGTGTGTGTACATCTATACTGCCGGGCTAATGGAAACGCAAGCTGTGCTAAGCCCCTGCAGTGGCTGGGGTTCTCTAACGGGGATTTAGCATTGTTCTCTGTGTCAGTAATACCTGGCAGCGTTAACAGAAATTAGCATTGCTCCTGGCCAAGCAATACAAAACGAGGCTTATGGTGGTTAGCTTTGTTTGTGCTGTGGCAATAAAGCGCTAACTGTGTTTGCTTATCATGTATTAACTGATGTTTCTGGAGCGAGGGATGTTAACAATATCCGCAGCTCTCAGATGAGATTATTACCTTTGCTGCTAATGGAGAGGATTAGAAATTGGCTAAATTTGTTTCTGAAACACTGCAGTCAAGGCGGTATGGGAAAGCTCTGCAGGTTCTCACACTCTCCCTCCTCTCTGAATTTCTCTTGTGAACCTTGCCTATTCGATACTCAGATATTCTTTTCTCTTATCAATATCTAGAATCTCTCCATTCCTGTGTCTCTCCCTTTTCTCTGCCCTGTTGCCCCTGTTTTTTCCCACACTTTTCCATCTACACTGTCGTACAGCCTGCTATTGCTGGTGATCCTCTCCCTCTCCATGTCTGTCTCTCTACCATCTTAGGGTAATTATTTTCAGAAGCAAAAGAAGGTGGAAATGAATTGGTTCTAAAGGTTACTGAAGGCGAAGGAAAAAAAAAACATTTTCAGAGTAGGAGAAGGCAAGTGTGAGGGATGGAGAAGGCAGAAAAAAAGGGGGAATGGCCATTGATGAACGGCGGCAGCAATGAAGAAGAACAATCATATAGAGTAAGAAAGTAAGAATACTGTGCATGGGAAGCAGAGGAAGAGTATAACAAAAAATATAGTAAGATTAATAACAATGGGAGATGACAAGGGAGGAACATTCAGATACCTGTGCCATGTGAACAATAGAGTGCAAGCACCTGTGATTACATCCCACGATGCAGCAAAGCGTGAGTCATTTCCCACATGACAGGAGGACACAGTAGAAGGTGTTGTTTACCTCGATGACAAGTGTGAGGTTTGATGTTCGCCCAAACTGAAGTAAGCACCCGTCAGCTGCACCGCTTCATCTACTGTAACGGCTTACTGTGGCTGCTTATCTGTTTGACATTCCTTTTATTAAAATATTCAAAACATATCTGCCAGGGAAAAAAAAGGATTCCAGATGAAGATCACTAATTTCCACACCAGTTAACACACCGGTCTCTGATCTTGGTGACTAACTTGAATTTCCTGCAGCTTCTTCACAATAAAAGTTTTCCAGTGGTTTGCAGGTGGGGGGTTTAACAGTAATTAGAATCAATGGCTGGAATTATCTGGATTCCGGCTGAACACAAGTAGGCTTCATTATGACTCCAAATAGTGCAACAAAGGAGATCTGACAAGAAAATCTGAAAGCTTGCGAGGTAATTATCTAAAGATAGTAAAACTCCAAACCCATGCAACTCAAGAGTGTATTCTAGTGATCCTTCAAAAAAAACAATTCTGGTTTCTAATGGCTTTTTCAGTCACACTTGTTGCATTGATCCATTGACAGTAACCACACAGCTCGGCTGAGCGTGACGAAGGTCACATATTGGACCTGTCTCTTGGCAGTACCATGATATTGTGGGTCAGTGTAGTTATCGCCTGTTGTGTGGTCACAGGGGGAATGCATGCATGCACGACCACATCAAGACACAGCGTGGGATCACTCAATGTGTGCCAGCCCTGAGGAAAATGACATATGGCGAGGTGGACACATGTAGAGTTTACTGGTGTGGGGCAATGTGCACAGCCTAAAAACATTTGGCACATGAGCATTTTGGAGATCGCAGTGGACTGCAGAGAAAAAAATGATGTCTGGCGCTGATTTAAACAGAAAAAACGTCAAAAACAATAAAATAGAAACAGACACAGAGAAGCCAAAACAGAGTTACAAAACTGACAATGCATGAACGTCAGCCTTTAATTTTTAAAAGATTTTGCAGACGCATCCACTTTTCACAAAAACATTACCTTGTTATATGCTCCAACTTTTTGGGTAATTAAAGATGAATAATCCTGAAATACCAGTCTGACGGGGAACGAATGTGAGGAGTAGTTTGTCTCAATGCTCATTAGCAGTGCAACCATGCAATCTGTAAAACACACCATAAAAAAGAACAAGGAGCTCGAGTTTCAGGTTTTGAAAAACGGCACTAAATTATTAAAAAGAAGCAAATTAGAGTTTGTCTCACTCGGTTTTTTATGATTAAAGACAGTTATGTCTGAGCAATATCATATTTTCCTTTACTGTGTAAAGAAATACAAACTACTTTGATGGTGTAGTGTAATTGCTACTGCGTTGCTGCCATGTCATTCTCTAGCCGAGACACAGTGAAATTTTTTAATTAGCAGCGTGGCGTATCATTAGCTGGCAATATTGTCCTGAGATATTTTGCCTTTCATGTGAAATTAGTCCCACTACGCAAGAAGCAGCAATTTCTCCCTGGCATTTTCCACATGGAAAAGGCATGAAATGAAAGCCTCTGTGATGCTATTAGGGAACTGGAGTTAATGGTCTCAACATCCACTAACTGAAAGTCGTTCATTTCGGCTGAACCATGCTCTGAACCAATTTTCATTGGATGCATAAATGTAATGAACGTCTCTTTGCGGATTTATGTAACTCCTTTTCAGTGAATTTGGAATCTCAAGAATACCTTCATTTGTTTTTTAATGTTGTGAATTGCCATATACTATTGGATTGCTCAAATGGAGAACAAGACTTAAACAGGACAAAAAGTATACATAAATTGCTATCAAAAAACGTCCAACTGTCAGTGCAATTGAGCATTCAGTACAACTAAAGCTGTGTATGTGTGTTTCTTTATCAGGTCAACTGTGAGAGCTTGTTATGACCCATATTTACGTGTCAGGTTTGACAGCAATCTCTGGTTGCAGAGGAGGAAGTCAGGCAAAGTAATATAATGAGCGACAAGTACGCATTGGGAGGAAGTTCAGAAGGGACGGTTTGGTCAAACAGGCACAGGAATTTCATCCAGGTGACTGCTGTTAATGTCCAGTGCGAAAGCGAAAGGTGAGGTAATGGTGAGTTTTTTTTAACTTACTAATGTAGTCACGATACATCAGGTACAGTATGTTGCTTAAGATACATAGTCAATCATAGTAATACAGTAGTTTTCTTGCCTTAACCTAAAAAAAAAAACTGTGAGTGTAGGAAGGGGGAATGCCTGTTTTTGGATACTGCAAGTCTCCGATTTGGGACTCACTCGCAATTGACCTATTCAGTTGTTTATGTATGAAGATGTGTTGACAGGGGGTGGCCCGTCCAAGTAAAGTCTAGGTGTGGGAAACACTGAGATGACATTTAAAGACAGCAGAGGCCGATGTTTATCTGTTGTGTCACATCAATATTGCACATCTGTAAGCTCGCCAGATCCCTGCCATCAGTTTGTAAGGCCATGTAAGTAGTGAATAATTCTTATCATTAAGTAGGTAGCTGTATAGCAGGTAAAAGAAAGGCTTTTTAAAAAACCTATTCATGTGAAAGAAGGTTACATATCATACATTTGCATGATCCCATTTGTAGTATTTCAAAGATTGTTTAATGAATGGCTGAATAGCAAAAACAAAACAACTAACTTGTGTGCATGAGTGGATGCAAAGACACATGTATACAGACATGTGCACATGCCTGTCCTCTCTTCTTCTACCTCTTTTAATTGGAAAAATTCACTCAGGCTCAGATATGAATTCAGATAACTCTAAAATCAAAAAATGTTAACACATCTGAAAATAATTAATTCCCTCCTGGCTCTTTCTCATCGTTATGAATTGACAGCATAGTGAGTGTGTCCATGCATGCATATGTGTAACTGACACACTTCTTCCTGTGAGTCTTTCACAGAGCCGTCTTTGTCTTCACTCCATGAGCTCTGAATTGCTCGGTGTGTGTGCGCCTGCATGTGCGTGATTGATGGAGCTGCAGTGGTACTGCAGAGAGAGAGAGAGAGAGGGATCAGATCACAGTAGCAGTAAATGCTGAGCAGTGGGCAATGAGGAAGGGTACTACAGAGAACTACAGAGGACAGTAGAGGAGTAAGCAGACGAGAGAGTTAGCGAAGGACAATATTAAAACTCTTGAAAACAAGATGGATAGATCCCAGAGCACATCTGTTGTAGCTCATAAAAACAGCTAATTTGGTGATGCATCAAACAAGGCAGATAGCGAGAACAGCAACATTAGCTCAGCTTGATGTGAGGCAAACAAATGCAGTTGATGTGATTTGACCTGCATCATCTGTCTAGGATGTCATGATACACAACACACACCTGTGATCTTATTGATCACTTAAAATCCCCTCAGATTTCCAAAGCTGCTTTTTTAAAGTGTCTCAAAAAGTGATTCATTTCACCACTCGCACACGGAGTCACGAGGAGATTTAAGTTTGGTGGAGAAAAACAAGACAGGGTGAACAGCAATGCATTTTCAGTTGTCAGGGATTATTTGCTATTTTAACTCTGTCTTGGAAACAAATGTTTGCCTGTGAATCTTTAAATGGTTGATAAAGTGGGATTAAACCAATAATATGGTGACAAAAACTCTCAATGGAACAAGATTAGATGTCAATTCAGTTCAATTTGACGCAATAAATCTCAACATTCCTATGAAAATTGCTTTATCTAAAAGTGCTACATGCTGCATTGTGGAGGAATATGCCTGATCATGCAGTTGTTTTGTTTATCAATGACTGTGTGAAGCAAACGATCACACAATTGTTGTTACTGTTGCTGACATGTTTCATCAATTGGCATATACTGTAGTGCTTTAAGAAACCACTGCAGTCCATCTTTATATTTACATCTCCACAGGGGCTAGTATAAAAAGGAAGTGAACGTCTGGGAAAGTACTGTATTTACATCACTATCCCTTAAGTTTTTCTCAACCCTCTTTTTTGGCATTCCCTCCCCCTATGCTATCCAGAGTCCATGTGCTCAGCATTGAAGATTTACTATTCACAACATGATGTGGTGGTTACAGTGGAAGAGTAAGGGGAGACAGAAAATGGAGAGGGCATGTTTTAGCAATGAAAGTGGGGAACGACAAAGGCAGAGTACAGTATGTAGACTCTGGGGAGACTTTGGGAACTCACAGTTCTCAGATACAATGTATAGACTCCCTGTTGGAGAGCTGGAGTAAAGATTTGGCAATGAGTTTTCTTTTCATTTCAATCTTGAAATAGTGTCATACCTCCGAGTTGCCGTTTTATCCCCTTCCACCTCTCTCACTGTCTAATCAAAGTGGACACTGGTACTTAGCAAGCAGGACATGCACATTTTAATAAAAGTAAACTTCCTTGGCATTGCTGCATAATGACAAGCACGCTATTATAAATCCCAACAGACCTGTGTGCTGGAAATGGACACGTCAGCTGGTTTGGAAAACCATAACAATGAATTATCTCCTCTGGAATGTCATTCACTTTGTCTGCTGTGCATCTATACATTATTGTCAGTGCTTCAGTGTATGTAGTGTGTGCGCACGTATGTGCAGAAATATGTGGATCACATCCCTGTCATAAACATCCGTCATGGGTATATAGCCAGTGGTGAGAGTTTTAGGACTGTAATTCTGCAGAGAGACAAATAGGGAGGACGTTCTGAACGTGCGCTGGTTTCACATTGGGATAGGCTAAGGTAGAAATCTACATAGCGTTTATGTGGTGTACAATCTGCAGTGAAACTCCATATATGTGAAACTTTAGGTTGCCACTCTGGGGAATATTTCAAAAGCAAGAGCTGATACAGGTTTTTAAAAAAGCATAACATGATTATTCTCCAAACTACAAGGCATCATCTTATTAAAAAAAAAAGCGAGCACAGAGTCTGAATCAATTTATCAGACATCCAGCTGTGAAGAGTAGGTGTGTAATGAAAGAGTAAAGAGTCCACTGAGTGAAGTAGAAACAGCATTTTGTTCTCTTGTTGTTGATGGAGAGAAAAACGATCAATGACAATCTAAGAGGTGACACCAGAACTCCTTTCACTTCTAATCAACTAAACATGATAACACTGATTCAGTCAGTGTTGGCTGAATAGTTTCCCTGCTCATGGAGTTAGTTTAATAAGATACCTAATTACTGGAGACAGAGAGGCGCTGATATGTCTAAGGGCAGAGATAAACACAAATAATTATACATTGGTCATTTTAAAGTTAAAGTGTTAAACTAAAAAAGAGATTATCTTGTGAGCAGAAACAACAAATGCAATTTATTTTGACCTCACTATGAGAAGGATGTGAAAGAAGTGTCTAAGAAATCAAACACAGCATTCAAAGGAATCTCCACATCAACCTACCCCTCAAGGAGCAGGTTGTGTGCTACCATTCCTTTGTAAAATGGAGAGCCAAAGTAAAAGTCAAACGTCTTGAGAAAGAGACCCTTATATAGTTCTTGAGGAGATGATGGACCAAACCACAGATTAAAGATGGCTGAACACTGGACTTTAAGGTATCAAGAAAAATCATGGGCTTAAGGAAGTTTAAATCCCTTGGTAACACGTTGACAACAAGTGTTTATTTGTGGCGCATTTATGTGCATAGAAATAAAAACATATGAAATGCAGTTTTATTTAGCAGTTATGTTTTCACCAATTTCATCAAGACTGCTATGCTATTATGCTATCGAGGACAAGGTTAACATGCTGATGTTTAGCAGGTATAATTTTACTTTTAATATAATATTGACCATGATCTCCATCTTAGTTTAGCTTGTTAGCATGCGGAAATTAGCAAATAAAAATTAGCTAACACAGCTGAGGCGGGCGGAAATGTCATCAGTGTTGCAGGTTTTTTAGCCATAGCCCAAAGTATTGGGCAAATTTAAATTATCACCTGACCATGGCTTGGCATTGTAGTAGCTCATGCAGAGCTGTTGGTAATACGACTAATAATCACTGGCTCATTCTCAGTTGTGTGGTAAGTAACATCCAGTCATAATCATGAAGGTGTCCAGAGAAAACCTGCCATTTATCACTGTGACTGTGTTAATTATACCCATGCCAACGCAATTTGCCATTTCTCCACCTACCACCCCAACCTCCTCCTTATTTGGTAATTCATACGGCTGATTTAGATTTATGTATGTTGATTGAATGTTTATTATTATGTGATGATTAGCTCTCCCAGTACAGTCCTCCTTGATGCTCTGATTCATTGGGACCTCCTTCAAACAGTACAAACTATATGACCATTTCCTACAAATGGTTATACACACAAGCGTCTCTGACTGATTCACTTGATAGGTAGAAGCACTGAACTGTTGATGGTGCTGGAGGAAAAATCACTCATTACTGAATTAGTATGCTTCATCTTCTGGGGACCACACATGTCTGTACTGGATTTACTGGCAATCCAAATTGAGATATTTCAGTCTTGACCAAAGCGGTGGATTGACCAACTAACTGGGCAACAGTCATATAACCACACTGCTAGTGTGGCTAAAAGTGCATCCCAGCTTTAGCTTCATATAGAAATGAAAAGTAGCCTTGATTTAATATTACTTTTTTGTTTTGGTAAGTTTAAAAAAACAAAACTGTTTTCGCTTGCGATTATTTAGACACTGGGAGGATTTTCACAACTTGACAGATGGCACAGTGTTAAGGCAATGTGCAAATGATTGCTCTGGAATCCATCCCTTTGAGATGCAGTGAGAGGGAGATGTTAGAAAGGAGACAACAGCTGCAGCTTTGAGAAAGTCTCTAAGGCGGGAAAACAAGTCCTCTGATAGACGGCCTGTTTTCTACACAGAACCCTCAAATTATATTCGTCATCAGGGACAAGAGTCATATGTCGAATTAGGAAAGTATGAAAAATGCAGACTACACAAACAGCAAGAGGAGATTTTTTATGTCACTGTTATTCTCATGGGACCCTTTGTCACACTAATTAAGAACTTCAGTTCATAAAATGTTCTTAATGAACTCATATATTCCTTTTCCTCTGGATGGATCATTTGAGCGTCTGCAGGTGCACTGTTGTGTGAGTAATGAGGATGTTAGCATATGTACAAAAATATTTCTTGCATGTGAGAAGTGGTGTGTAACTTTGGAGGCAGTCAATGCCAAAAAAGAGGCAAATATATTGCTAAGCTAAAGGTTTAGTGCAGAAAATCAATATTCAGTGTGCCCTACAAAGGTCAGGAGGAATGCTGATGGTCAATCCTCAGTCTTAATTAAAGCTTGCAAAGCAGCCACAGCTGAAGGATGAAAAGTTATTCTGAAATGTAGATGGATGTTGTTTATTTTATCCTACATCAAGTCATTAAATGTTTAATGCCATCTGATCATCTAGGTCTCGACATTGAGTTCTGTTTTTCAAAACACTGATTTATGCAAAAATATATTTATGTAAGCACACCAGCTAGCGTGGAACTCGAAACTAGCAGTACTAAAAGAGCAATATTATTACCTGAGCAGGAGAGTATCAGAAAATAGGGATTCACACTTTTACATGCAACTTAATATACCCGGTTACACCTTAAACCACACATCCAATTCAAGTGTAGATGGTAGTGGCGCAGTACACACTTGTAAAGAACATTTACATCATGGCAGTATTGATTTCTTCAATAATGAATTGTTTACTTCAATAATTAATGTATTATACAGTAGGTCTTCTGAAAATGTGAACAAATCTGCAGGATCAAACATATACATACAATAACTTGAACAATCAATTTAGGTGATTATAGAAAGTTGTGTGACTCAAATTTGCTCTGTAGAATGGCCTCTTAACTTCCTCTGATTGATCATGATTAATAACAGCTTGTGACTTTTCTGGGCCAATTAGACTCAGGCAACACTACAGTACACTGGGCTTGGAATTGATCTGTAAGAGCACATTGATTTGAACAAGTCCAAAAAATCACTGCCATTTCAAAGCAGTTACAGGTCCCAAGATCAACTGTACAAACAATTGTTTGCAAGTATAAAGTGTATGGCACAGTCACTGCCACAATCAGGAAGAAAATGCAAACTATCACCTGCTGCTGAGAGAAAATTGGTCTGGGAGGTCAATAGTCAATAAAAAACCACACTGAAGTTGGAAGTGACTGGAAGACAGGTGACAGTGTCCACAGTCAAGCGTGTTTTGCATTGCCACGGGCTGAGAGGCTGCCGTGCAAGAAAGAAGCCTTTGCTCCAAACGCAGCACCTTAAAGCTCGACTGAAGTCTGCTGATTACGTGGACAAAGAAAAAGCCTTCTGGAGGAAAACACTGTGGTCAGTATTTTGCCACAGTGAGCAGCGATTTGTTTGGTTGCGAGAAGGTGAGGCCCTTTCAGCCAGGAATGCAAAGCACCAAAAATGTTCAAAATACAGCATACACTTAAACAGATATACACATTTTAGGTGTGTTTTCTTTTAGGTGGCTAATATACGTCTTGCTGCTGGTACTGTTTAAAGCAGTGCAATGCTCTGCTTCCCTGTTGGTGCTGCTTCTTCACACAGGGGGAGAGCTGACAGTCATATACTGCAGGTAATACACTGACTATGGATAAGTACCTCATACAATCACAAATCAAGAGACCTGAACTATCACTTTAAAATTTGAGTGGACAGTGACTGATTCACATTGTAGTAAAAGCTAGAAACAGGGTTTTTCAAAGCCAGGAATTTCTGTGGGTAGTGAAGCAATTGCTGAGTCACAGATATTGATCAACAAACCTACCAACCCCCCACTGATATATTATACCTTACTATCATTATTACAGCTCACTTTGAGCTGTTTGAGAGAAAAATGTTGGTGCATGTTCTGACCCCCTCCTAAAAAAGTGGTGCAAGGACCTGTGCAGTAAAACCACCAAACAACTAATTTGTATTATGCAGGTCCATCTTAAAGGTAGCAAACCATGCATTATTGGATATGAGCAAACATGTGGTCAATGAGAATTCAACATTTCCTATTTTAGAAGTGGAAAAGCTTGAACCTTGATTGGGGACCAGAACATCTAAAGCAAATCTGATTAAAACAAGCTGTTAGGTTTGAAAAGACATTTTGATGGATTATGACTCAGGTTTATCAAGGATAATTACGCCCTGCTAGCTTTGCATAAGAGGCAACAGCTCGGTCAAGAGGCAAACACTTTGAAACACTTCTGGGAAACATGAATTGTCATAACATTTAATGTGAACTTCAGCGGTTGATATTTATCCTGATGTGTTGAACAGGCATACCTGTTCCTGTGCTTTGGCCATTCAACATGCTCTCAGCCTACACAGTTCAGTGGCAAGAACTACTTGTTCTGATTCACCACAATGATTAAATGTATTTATGGGCTATACCATGTCCATGTCCATGGCCATGTGTCCTGCTATAATATTATAAGTGGATTTTTTGCCTATGGGCTGAGGTCTATTTCTCCCACACATTACAGCAACCTCATCGCATTCATGTGTGAAATCATTTGAACCTGAAAAAGCCACATTTCCTGCAGGAATATATATCCACAGTTTGGCAGTTTTCACACTGCAGCATAAGATTGACTTCAACTTCACTCAGTGTCAAAGCCCGAAACCTCCCAGAGTCACCGGCCAGTGACACCCCAAGTCTGTGCCAACCTGTTGTCGCAAAACTATTGCAATGTCATATGGGATATCCATAGCTCATTTTGATTTCAGTGCATTAGGCAGATGGGTTGGTCTATTTAGAAAGCGTGGGGCTGCTTGTAGCCTACAGTATAGAGCACCCGATTCTCCCACGCTTGCTGTTTAACTGACGCTGGAGCAGATTGTTTATGACAGCTTTCCGGCTGCAAACACCAGACTGTGTGCTGCAGGACAGCTTCTATTACTGCAGCACACATCAGCATGAGCGCACACACTCACTCACACACACACACACACACACACACACACACACACACACACACACACACACACACACACACAAACCATTTATCAGCTGCCCAGGACCCTGAATTATTATCTCTGCGGTTCAAGGTCAAGGAGATGCAGCAGGTAAATTGAACTCTGAGAGGTCATCGCAGTTTGATCACTCTGTTTCTTCACACTCACACAAAATAGACTGCTGGTGTTTTCTTCTTTTCTTTTGTATGACAGTGATGATGGAGACATTTCCTTGATCTGTCTCTCACAGGCCTCTCACCTCGTTCCCTCTGACCTGTGTCACTTCCTGCTGTCCGACAGGAAGTCGTCCTCTTGTTGTCGCAGAGAAAAACGCCTGTCACCGCTGCTCAGACGTTACTCATCGACTTCACACTCGTGTGTCTGTGTGTTCGTGTTTTCAGTGTGTGAATAGAAGCAGTCTGGTCTCGTCTGTTTGTCTATCTTAAACGTGCTACAGTGTTACCGCGCAGAGGAGGATATTACCCTCATTACCTCGTGATGAAGAGCTCAGTAGATGGTCATATCACTGATTTATCCTGCCCGCTTTGTCTGTGTGACTGATGGCGTTGCACACACAGGCCAATCCCTCATCAAACTATTCCGTCTTTGACAGCTTGGAATTTATAAATGAACCAAACAATTTCAGGAAGATTGAATCACCTTCACAAAAGCACTTTAATTGAGTCGTCTGTATGTTTGGATTTCCTCAATGTTTGGGTTTGCCTCTCGCCCTCCAGATGCAGATTTCCGTCTCATGGCTTTGTTAAACCATTGATATGAAAAACACAGTTCTGCTACACTCCCTTCACCCTTCGTCCGCTTTTTCTTTACCTCTTTTTCTCGCCTTCCCTCACTCTGTGCATTCTCAAATGTGCATGTGTTGCATGTTTTCTGTGTGTGTGTGTGTGTGTGTGTGTGTGTATTCACTGAGCACATGGCTGCATGCACGTGTGTATTTGTTTGTCTGCGAGCACTGAATGCATGCATGCATGTGTGTGTGTGTGTGTGTGTGTGTGTGTGTGTGTGTGTGTGTGTGTGTGCGTGCTC
>OMLP01005883.1:3572-14444 GCA_900302685.1 Spondyliosoma cantharus | reverse complement strand
CATAATGGGCCCAGTGCAGGTCTGCATGTGTCACACATGGGAGGAACTCCTGTGTTTTTTAATACATTTTTAATCCCGCCATTTGATGCCCCCCTTGTCCACCATAATTTGTACTGACTGCTGAACAAAATCAAAGGGCTTGTACTCGCTGCTTCTCGCCTCTGCTGCTCTCTGCTACAGAAAAATGCATTTTTTATATCACTTTTTTCCCTCCCTCCTCCCCCCTACACACACCTTGGTATGTTTATTTTGACATGAAAGTGGGCCTGTGTGAGAGCCCTGGCTGTTGCAAGTCACTCCTCATTAGCGGTCTGATTTCCCTATGCTGTGTGTGTGCTGACTGTGTGTGTGTAAATGTTCTGGCTCTTTATTATAAAGTAGAGAATACCTCTGTGTTTTCTATTCAGTTATGTGTATTATTCTTCTCTCTCTTTAGACTTAGATTTACACGGCCGGCTGATTTTTCTCTCTTTATATTTCCCTCTCTCTTATTCTGTGTCTTTCTTTCTCACTGTGTCTGTCTCATTCCCTGTCTTTGTTCAAAAAAACCAAGCATCTCACTTCACTTATCATGGGACCATGTTTCTATGCTACATACATGCATAGAACATTAGTTTCAAGAAATGCACATTTTTGGACGCTTTCACAGATCATTGCATACATTCCTAGCCACTTGTCAAATTATGTCTTTGTTTTTACCTCCATGGCTTGAATTAATTGAAATGTATACTTTGTGTTGTATTCCAATATATGGTGAAGTGCTTTTGATTGGTTTCTTAAGCTTGCTTATTGTGTTGTCATCACATGTGTGTACATTCTGAGTCTGTGTATACTTGCATCTGTTATCGTATCTATTAGCTTAACTAGGTCAGATTCTTTGAGAAAGAAGACTTTAAGATTACAGTAACATGCTCAGGTATTATGATTCATGCAGAGCTTGTTCCTGATAAGTTCTTCCTGATAACATAAATGTGGCCTTCCATCTCCCCTCTTTCATTGCATTCACACCACAACACAGCTGTTGTTTGAGTCATCTGATCCCTGTAGTGTTTACTGGTTTGTTGCACTAGCTAATGTTGCTAACCTGGCCTAGGAAACGTTACTGTTGCGAACAATAGCGAGCCATTGTTAACATTGCTAATGTTAGCTAGTTAGATAACGTTAACATCACCAATGTTAGCTAGCTAGCGTTAGTACAATACAGTATGCTGGGTGTATACTGTAGAAGTCAGCAATTAAGTTGATTTCCCTACACACTGGCAACTACAGAGACTCTTGACATTGACGGAACACAGATACCATGTGATACCAATGGTGTTATGCAATTGGCTCACAAATATTGTTAGAAGCAGGAACCAACTGTTAGAATTCTTACACAAAGATAAACAAAACAATCATTTTGAACCTGACACATTTAAAAAAAAAATATATTGATTCACAATCATAATTATGTTTTTAAGGAAAAACAGATTCTTAGATTATTCTGCAGGTTTCTACGAGCTCTGAAGATGATTTATTTTTTGGAAAAGTGATTTGTCTACATAAAAATGATACCAGTATAAATTTCAATTTATTCACATAACAATTAAGGCAGAAGATCTAAAAAGTGTATTAAATTAAACTGTAATTAAAAAAAATGTATGTCTGTATTTATGTACATGTAACTGTTTTCTGCAGTGCCAGCGTTGTGCGCCCCTCTATAATGACAAGCCATTCAGGTCAGGTGACCAGCTCCAGCCTATGAACTGCCGGTCCTGCCAGTGTCACGGCCACGCCCTTTCCTGTCATTACGATGTCAGAGTTGATGACCAACCAGATGAGCACTATCGTGGAGGAGGAGGCGTCTGTGACAACTGCGCACACAACACATCGGGTACAGTGTTCAGTTTACTAATGATCTTTTTCCATTTTATAAGAACTACATAAATTCAATAAACAGATGTTTTTAATGTTTTTTAATCAGCCTTTATGTTAAAGCACTTTGAAACAATTACAGACCAGATGTCTTACATTTTCAAATGCGTCTTTTTTTGCATTTCAAGATCTTGAGCTGGAAAATATCATTATGCTGAACTCTATGCTTTTTTTGTGCGTGGGTGTGGTATTTATGTCAAAACAAATGCAGCTGTTCACAAGTCTGTATCACAGTTCTGACAAAAACAGATACAATATATGTACTCAATTCTTACTATTTTAGACCATATCAGTTGTGTTAAGGACAAAGAAGCCTTAAACCTGGACTTCCCAAACATGAACATTTCTTTCGATCTCTGTTAGGTCTCTGCCTTTTGCTTTTACTTTATTTCTGTCCGTCTCATCCTGTTTATGTCTCTCTCACTGTTAGGTAAGAACTGTGAGCTGTGTATCAGTGGGTTTTTCAGGCTGGAGGAATCTGATCCCACTTCACATGAGGTGTGTCAGCCTTGCGACTGTCACACTGCTGGAACAGTAAACGGCAGCATGGAGTGTGCCCAGGTACACACAAACAAAGAGAACAACTTTTTCATGAGCAGTTCTGATGATTTAAATGTTTTTAACTCAGTTTCTCTATTTGCACATTTGTCTCTCTCTTCTTCTTCTGTGTTTTTCTCACCTCTAGGTTGGAGGTCAGTGTCAATGTAAGGTTGCAGTAACAGGTCGTCAGTGTGCCGACTGTTTGCATGGTTGGTACGGTCTGAAAGCCTCAAATCCTGATGGCTGCATCCACTGTAACTGCAGTGACATTGGCGTCATCAGCACCTCAACAGGAGGAGTTCCCAGCTGCAACCAGGACACAGGACAATGCCAATGTAAACCCCATGTCAGAGGTAAACTGAGATTCTAGTTTTTGTTCTTTTATTCTGATGACTAACTTGATGGTGCGTTGCCAATGCTGTAGTGCTTTGCTCTGCATTTCTTAGAGACATTCTTGTGTCAGAGGAGACACTGGATTTGTGCTTGAACTAGATTGATGATGAGGTTTCGTGTGGTTTGAAAGAAAATAGTTCCTACATGAAACTGCTCTCTAGTTGATGATTTCAAGAGTAAAAATATATACTGTTAATTTTGTGGGGAACTTTCCCTTTAAAGGCAATGTCAATACTCTCTTCAGAACTTGGCATTTTACCACAGCAACATAACTCAACATGTCCACTCCCTAAAAATAGTTTCTATTACAAAATGTCCCCGAGTACTTTGTTGATATTTTGTGCTTTTCGTCAGAACAGTTACTCTGTTTAATTGTCCAGTAATGGCGTCTTAATTAATACATAGGCACAGCTGCTCATTGGGGTGCACACAAAGGCAGAAGTGGATATACTGGGCGCACACCAGAACTGACACATGCATACACACGGACGTAAATGCACACACATCCATATCCCAAAGTGTTTTGCCAGCCAAAATAAACAGGCTTTTCTGCTGGCGGTGCTTCCAGCCGTTGTGCTTCTCTTTGTGATAAATGGTTTCACTCTCTCCCCTGTGTGTCTTTGAAGAGCAGACTCGTATGAAATGCAAAACCGGCCAACGCTCCTCAACTCAACGCATCATGGTTATTGCTAAGCCTCGCTATCAAGGGCCTGCGGTTGTGCGTGTGAGGGCGGGCATGTGTATGTGAACTGGTAAATGTGTGTAAGAGTGTCTGTTTATGGTTATGTATAGAAGGGAGAGAGAGATGTGACGGTGTTCTTATGTACTTTTGTCTTTGCCTCACTGTATCTATAGTATGATTCCAAGAGTTTCTTTGGTGTGCGTATACACATTTCTGTGTGCCTATGTTTTTGTGTGCCTGTGTGTATGCGCATGCATGCCATCAAGGACTAAGCTGGTATTTAATTCTCTAATTCAATGCCAAGTTGATTAAAACAAACTGCTGCAGCCCCTTGTATTTTTCACACTCCTTCTTACAAGACCCACTTTCATTTTTTTCTGTCCTTGTTTGTTTGGTTGCTCCCACAGGTATTTTTCAGAAATGAGATTTGATTATGGCAATTTATTACCGCCAAGCTGATACTTTGAGTAGAGCAATGGCAGGCACGCTTCAGAAGGACGGAATTGAAATGTGTGCGCACAGACACGGATACACACATGCAGGCACACGCGCACACTCATAACAAGGTGCCAGAGTGCAGTGTGTACATAATAGTGTTTGAAATGGTGATGCATGAGCCTGTTAACCAGCTGGCTACTGATAAAAGGGCTGGGCCATGTCCCGAATGCACGCACACACATATGCATGCGTGCACACATGCACACCCCAACACAAATTCACCTCCTTCCTGTCCTGATCTAATATCTTCTAACACTTTCTATTCTCTAATGTTTTCAGTTTTCTTTCCTTTTTGTCGTCTTCTGACTTTCCTGATATTTTTACAGTGTTGCAACTTGTAAATGTTTAAAATGTAAATAGAAAATATAATTACTTTGCCCTCCACTCCTTTCATAATGTATGTGAGATTCTTTATAAATTATAAAGTTTTAGAAGGGAAAAATTCACACTGACTACAATATATCACAGCATTGTGAGGGTTGTAAGCATCATTCTGTCAGTCTGCTGTATTTATTACCAACACAGCAGACGTCCATGTACACCTCAACACACACATACACGCACGCACAGAGACATATCTTCACTGCACTATTATGAAATATGATCTATGGAGAGAAATACATTCATATCTATAAAATCATTAAAGTGGGCAGACCAGGGGAAATGCCAAGTGTACAATGAGTGGAACACACACTCTTTCACACACACACGGTCATGTGCACTAACACAGATGTACAGGTTCGCTCTCATGAATGTATGTTGCGCACACACTCATTCACACCCACCCACGTACGAACACACACTCCCTCATAAACGGCCGTGGTGACTGCGTTGCCCCCAGGCATCCATTTAGGGACAGATTGCCTGTCATGGAATACGTATGGCATATTCAAATAAGCCCCGCTCGCTCACACTGCATATCATAGTTTAACTAGCCTTATAGCCTAGCACTGCTGCTGAAGCCATAAAACCACCAACAGTCTGATCAGTTTGGGTTTTTGCTATTATATAGTAATTATAACAAAAAGCCAAAACTGATTCAAGAAATAATTTGCCACAATTTCAAGATAAAATGCTGAGCTGACAGATGTAAACACTAAATTTAGTGAATGCATGGATGCATGAAGAGCAATGACTGAACTGGAGCTGTTAATTGGTTCATTTCACTTGCTTTACTGCATATCTTCTTTGACTTGGGAAATCTAAAGAGATGTTAATGTTTAGAGTATGGAAGGCCTTAAATATTCACATTCATCTCCATAATGATAATAGTATCTTAATGTTTAACAACACAAAATGTTTTGAAACTTGTTAATAAAGAATAATTCTGGGTAAAAGATACTGTTTTTCTTAAACTTGAGAACATTTAGTAAACAATGACAGGATGCACTAGTAAGTTTTTTCACAAAGTTGCAACCTTCATTATTATATTTTACAGACTTGCCAGACAAAGCTGTTTTGTTACTTTATGTTATTTGTATGTGTACCTTTTGTGTGTTGGTGGGTTTGGGTTCCTTATTTTATTTTTTTATTTTCTTCCTTTGTGTTTTTTTAAAAGGCTCAAATTTGCATGCATGTTCTCATTCTTATGTGAACTAATAATACTTTCTTATATATTTTTTTATTGAAGAGCTGATAATATTTTCAATAAAATGGTTTTGCAAATAATAAAAGGAATATTTCTAAAACCCATTTGGGGACGAACACAAAACTCACCTTTTCTTTTTACATAGCATGGTTAATTCAGTATTATATTTATACTCCTCCATCCATCTTTGCATCCTTCCATCTCCTCTTTTTCTTTCCCTCCATTCTTTTCTTGTACTTGCTTAATTTATTTATTTTCCCGCTCAGTGAAATTAAGTGTTTGGCCTTAGGTGAGTGATCCATCATATGTAGAGGGCCTGGCCCTAATGATGGCAGTTTTATACACTCACCCACCATTTCTCTCGCTCCCTCTCACTAACACACATACACATTTACGCACACGCATGCCTATAAACAGAGAAAGGCTCGTTGGTGAGCAACCCAGCATCATGTCAGGTTTTTGAAATTAAAAAAACATTTTTTTTTCTTCCCAGGTCTTTCTTGTGACCGCTGTGAGTTTGGTTATTGGAACCTGTCCCACCCAGATGGCTGCGTCCCATGCGACTGTGACCCCCTGGGTTCCCTCAGCCCGTTTTGTGAGCCTGAGGGGGGGCAGTGTGAGTGTAAACCCGGGGTGGGTGGACGGCGCTGTGACTTTTGTGGCAGGGGGTCCTATGGTTTAAGACTGGAGGGATCCTGTGCCCCCTGCAACTGCTCACAAGAAGGGACAGTACGCGGGACAGACTGTGATCCTCACACAGGACAGTGTGTTTGTAAGGCAAGTTAACAAGTATACATTTTCTTTTTTATGATATTTTTACCATTATTTATCACTATAATATCAACTAAGCACAACTTTGCTATAATGGCTGTGTTAAAAAATTAGCAAGCCCTCACATATTGGAAAAAACAAAGACGGAGTCCTCCTCGGCGGTTTGTGAGCGAATAAAATTTACATTCTGTCAAACCATTGACTGTATAAAATGTGGACGGCGGGTTTCTGGTCTGAAAAGTGAAGCCAATGTAGAAGTACAATAGGCCTACATCCTTTCTAAAGCCGGCAGGGCTGACTCCATTGGTTTCATAAAGTCTTATTAGGTTCATGGTGTTAATTTCTAGTTTCAAGTTTACTCAATGCTGCCAGATGTTTGTTTTGTAAATTATCTTCCAATTTAGAGTAAAATGGACGATAAAGCAGGGTGTGCTTTAAGGTGTGGTTACCTTGAAGTTCCACACTCTCTTCCAAATATTGTTGCTTCTGGCAAGAAATACCAAGATGACAACAGCTGTAATGCCAAACTGGAGGCTTAGAAATGCTATTTTACAAACTAGTGGGTGACCAATGGTCTTTTTCACATCCCCGATCTTTTGTACACTATACATCCCTCTTTCTGTCCTCTTTTCTTTTAGGAACATGTGGAAGGCCTTCTCTGTGACTCTTGTCGTCATGGTTATCACACCCTTGAGCAGCGTAACTCCCTGGGCTGTCTGCCGTGTGCGTGTGACATCCGCGGCACTGTGCCAGGGGCTGTATGTGATATGTGGACCGGACAATGCCCATGCCGAGAGGGGGTGGAGGGTGCTAGCTGCACCAACTGTGCCCACAACTACTACAACAGGAGTTTACACCTCCAGAGTAAGAGAACAGAGAATCAGTTGAGAGACAGCGTAGTTGCTATAATTGGGATGTAAAGTGGACACACAGACACACGTTTCCCATTATTATATCATAAGGTCTTAAATCTTAAATCTTGTCTGCTCTTGTTGTGTTGTGTCCCATCAGCGGGGTTGTCCCACGGCTGTGTACCATGTACCTGTGACCCCAGAGGGACGGTGACGGGGTCAGTGTGTGACAGCGCCACAGGGCAGTGTGTTTGTCTCCCCACACGCTATGGACAGGATTGCAGCGGCTGCCGACCTGGTGAGTGTGTTTGGATTAACGCAGGATAGATGATAAATAGAGTCTGAGAAAGTTAAAGAGTGATTGGATAAAAATGTAAAGTGGAGATATTACTTCCCAAAAATGGTAGAGAATGGTTGATGGTAGAGGAAAGTGATTAGGTAATTTGTTCCTTTGTGTGCGTGTGTGTGTGTGTGTGTGTGTGTGTGTGTGTGTGTGTGTGTGTGTGTGTGTGTGTATTGGCATATGTCCTCTGCCAGAGCTCCACTCAGTGATTGTGCTGTTGTTGCCAGGTCTGAACAACAGCGCCATAGAGGGGAAAGATTGCTTCTTCTCACTCATCTCACTCTGTTTTTTGTGTGTGCTTTACCTCATGACATTGTTTGTATGTGTGTGTGTGCGTGTGTGTGTGTGTTTGTGTTTGTGTGTGGTTAGCCTTATGGGACAAGAGGTAACAGATGTTGTATTGTGTCAGTAATGGAGAAGAACCAACAGCATCGTCAGGGTTACTGTAACACAAGTTTTGAATGGATGTATTGATGGAAGGATGTTAGAAAGAGTAACAGAGGACACAGTATAATAGTCCTTGTCTCAACAATACCCACAGAATCAAATAAAAACGTGTCGGAATATATTTCTGTTATTCCATTAATTTGTCACATTTGTCAAGCTCCCTTCCTACAAATTATACAAATAATTTCCTCAGCCGCCACCTCATGACAGGGTATAAATGCCACTGAGAATTCGCTGTCGAAGTGGCTAAATAGAATATCCAATTTGTTTATTAGCTGCTATTAGCCTTGAGAAAAATAAACCGAATTGATTTATACTTTAGAACCTGGAGTGCTTAATGTAACCTCACACACACTTATTGGCTTTGTGTTAAATTTTATTACAAATAAATGGCAAACAACATTCCCTAATGCTTATTAGGAGGAACATAATGCTGTTGTCTCAAAACATAATGCTGTTGTCTCCAGGCTGCTGGACTTGTTCACTAAGGAATTTTATATAGAGCGTTGTAGAACCATTTAATCAGGTGCTGTCAAAACAGAAATAACATTAGACACTACTCAGAATATGTATGTATGTACATGTATGATGAATATCTGTGGTTCTTACAACAGAGTACTATCAGCCCCTCATTAAGTACATAATGGTATCACTTTCTATGATGCCCATGTTCTTAATGCATTATGACGCATTATGAACATACTTATAATGCCTAATAATGTACCGATAGTATTATAAATATTCATTAGTGCCTATAACTATGATTATACAGTACTATAGGTGCCTTATAATGCAGTATCAGTATGTATATGATATGCATGTATATGCATTATAGACATGGGCTTCTTAGAAACCATAGAAAGTGTTACTGAAATGATTATTTTCACTGAAGAATTATTGTTGGAAACATTACAGTGTACGAAAAGTACCATGAACTTGTCACTGAATAATTTTGGATGCAGCCGCATATGACATTTGTGGCAAGCTATCAGATTCATGACTCTGTCTTATTTCATGTTTGTCTCTGTCCAGGCTTCTACCTCTCTCCAAATCAGAGTGTGTGTGCGGAGTGTGACTGCCATCCCATGGGAGCTTCACAGCGCAGTTGTGAGAGCCGGACTGGACAGTGTGTGTGTGTCCATCCTTCAGTGGGAGGGCGGCGCTGTGACCAGTGTCGCGAGATGTTCTTTGGATTCAACCCCGGCCTGGGCAGGTAACACACAAATTCAATCACACACGCACAGATGAACACCATATCTGCTGGGTGTACAGCTTTTACCACGTTTATTGAACCACTCGCACACACACACACACACATGTGTAGTTACACCTTGGAGCACACACACCAGCAGGTGTGGTCTCTGTAAAGACAGAGTTCACAGATTGGTTGGCAGACATGACTTACATGAGTTAAGAGCTGCTTTGACCTTTACTGCTCATGTCTCTACCTGCAGGCTATCTCTCTCACACACGCATACACAGCCACACACAGACACACACAACTTAAAGAGCACACATACACAAATGTAACTGTAGGAGATACAAACTGTGCAATGCTGGTACTGACACACACCAAGTTCCTCTCAACAGGGTGTCATAGCAGATAGATGATCCACAAACTGTTTAACCAGAGGTCCTCTGTGTGTGTGTGTGTGTGTGTGTGCGTGTGCTGACCTTGCCTGATAGCTGTATTCCCCCGTGTTCAGGCTGTGGCTGAGATCTCCTCACAGCAGAGAGGGATGGGATGATGGAAGGAGAGAGAGAAAACAACAGAGTGATAAAGAGTTTACCTTATAAAGACATTAAGGAAGGGAAGCACTGGGAAGAAAATAGTGGAATAATTAAAATATAAAAAAGGAAAAAAAGAGATGAGAGAAGATGGTCGGAGGCACACATCTCGTAAATGACAAGCATTAACTTATTGTTTGTTCCAGTACACCGAGTTTGTACCTCTGTCTCTGTATCCTCCTTTATTCACTTTTTCCTGTCTTATATTCTGCCTTTCCACAAGAAAAACGACAAATAAAGTCGTTGGTTATTACAGCCGAAAGCTTCTCGTGCCTAGAGTCACTCCATAATAAGGATTTCTTCATCTAAATGTCGTCTAGTAATTTATCCTCCCCCTTCAATCAATAGGCTTTACACAAATGAATTTGCACACACAGAATGATGTGTGAGCAGTCGGCTAAAGATGTAGTCCTGTGTCTCTATGTGTCTCCATGGAGAACAGGGTCAGAGAAATGCTGACCGGCGTCGCCTTCATCACAGGGAAATATGATCGTAATTCTCCGTGGAGGGATTATGTATTGGCACAAGCACACATTCACTTACACACATCATTTTATCATGTAGGATTACATGTGTAATATTTGAATGCTCTAAAACCCTTATTTGGATCTTTGAAATTATTTTCTAAAGATGACACATGTAATGCAAATGCATGTTTGTTTTAGCATGCTGAATCTCACTAAATACGCACAAATGACTCTCTTTCACACACATACTGTACTTTAAGGCTGTTGAAAAAGGAGAGAATGGGTGTGATGTTGGTGTTTTCTTTCTCCTTGGGAATGGAGTGAAGGTCGAGTCACTGTGGCATTTGTGAGTACGTGTGTATTTGTAGCTGTGTGTTGGTGTCTGCGTGCGTGTGAGCACCAGTTGACAGGACAAATTTGCGGCTCGTTAAGAGACTGTGGCTTTTCACACAGCAATAAAGAAGGTGTAGCAGTGCGGGTGTGTGAGAGAGAGGGAGAAAGCATGTGAGTACAGTATGTGTGTGTGTGTGTGTGTGTGTGTGTGTGTGTGTGTGTGTGTGTGTGTGTGTGTGTGTGTGTGTGTGTGTGTG